>CM031236.1:40739312-40928884 GCA_018340775.1 Taxus wallichiana var. yunnanensis | reverse complement strand
TAGTCGGGATGAGTCTTATTTTTCTCGAATCGATCATTTTTAGCCATCTCGGGAGTCTTCTCCGCGATCGGCGCCGACCCATATGGTGGCGCCGATTTTCAAGGAAGCGCGCCGATTATAAAAGCAAGTCCAGAACTCAGTTCTAAGCGCGGAAAAATCGAACCGAAAGAGATCGGAGCAAGAGCGAACAAGCGAAAAAAGGAGCACTTGCACACGAACAGAGAGAGAGAGATACAGTTTGAGAGATCTTCAGCATCAAGTGTATCAAATTAGGGCAGATCCTGTCCGAATCAATCCACTGAGAGAGAGCCCGTTACTTACTCACCTGTCATATCAGCATCGCACCACCATCTATCATCTGGTGACTCTGTTCCAGTGTCTCGCCAACTTCGGCTCATCCAGCAGACCACATTCGTCTTCTAATTCCCGAATCTTATCGCCTGAGCCCTGGCCCGATCGATCATCGCCTCCGATCGGCGCCGATTGACCCGGTCGACGCCCGATCGATCTCTCAATCGACGCCCGACCGTATCGATCGCGCCGATTTTAAAAAGCGACGCCGATTTTCTCTGCGAGATAGGTAAAAGGATACGAGTAACACAAATCCGACTTTTATTTCATAGTTCCTGTTTTTACATCTGTCTTTATCGCATCTGCATGCTTAGATTACGTCTTATTCTTGCAATCAGAAAATCTAGTCTTTATTTACATCTTTTATCATGTATGCTTCCTTTCTTTATTGAAAACGTGGGCTGACATCCGCCGAGGAAGCTTATCGCTTCTCGGACCCGCTTCTCGGGCAGTCCACTAAAATATCTTTTAACGTGGTCTTTTACGTCATCAAGCATCGGTGTTTCTGAGTTATTCGGATCTATTGTGCGAATTGCTTGTGTGCGCCCGTCTTATCTACATTGGCTTCCTCATCCATCTACATCTTCATCAGGTATCAATTTCATTGGAGTTTTTCAGGGTTTTTGTGTTTAGTTTGGTACATTAACTTGGACAGGTAACAAGCACGAAATTCTTGATCTACATTCTGGCACGCCCGGTGGGACCCAACCAAAGTCCTTTATTGGTAAGTTCATTTCTTTTCTAGTTTTGAACTTTGTTCCTTTTCTTCACTGATTTCTATCAGTCCTATTTGAGCATTTCTGTTCATCATTTCAATCTTGCTTTTTAGGCGAAATCATTATCTTGAAAATTTCTTATTTCCTTTAAATAGAAATTTTTTGTTTCACCATTATCTGGATGTATCTTTCCGGATCTTGTTTGTTGTTTGCTTGATCCTTTCTTGCGGAGCACTTTGCTTGATCGTGGGATTGTTCGAGGGGAAGAGCTCAACAACGCGCTTTTTGAAGTCCACACACCTTGGAGAGCTAAATCTACAGGTATTCCTCTTTTTCGGTGTTTTCTCCTTTTTAGGTTTTCTTTGTTGGTTGTTTATCACATCCAAACACTTCATTTTAAGTGCTTAAAAAGAACCTAATCGCATTTGGGAAAGAACTTGTTTGAATTGTCTTCATCGAAATCAAACATTTCGTTTTAAGTGCTTAAAAAGAACCCTTTCTTTTTCATTGCTGCATGCTTTGTCATCTAGTGTTAATTAGGTTGGAAAATTGATCAAAATCGGTAGTGACACTATTTGATTTTTATTTTTCACCCTTGCACACAAAGCCAAAATCACTAGGTATAAAGCATCTAAACAAAACTCCTTCCCTGGCCTCGCCTACTTGGAAGTGATATCGAGAGGAAGAGCCTACGCGGTACTCGGGCAGCGCTATAAATTCACGAAAGATTTTGGTATATATTGGCAAAGCACCCGACTCCCTTATCGCGGTGTGTGAAGTGCGGGGTAGGCCCCTATGTCAAACCCACGTCCGGTCTTTTCTTGAAGTGCCTTCGGGACTCCTCACCAAACATTACCCAAACCATCCCTAGTTTGGCTATCGAGTAGTTCTGTTCTAAAAGCCTTCCTAACATTTTCATTTCTTAAAAGCATCAAAATTTAAAGGAGATAATCACTTACTTGTGCTTGAACTATTTGTGCATTAGTTAAGACAATCTTCTTTCTTGCTTGTTTATGGCGGCTATCACCCGTTCACAATCTAGGAAAATGGCCCAACGAGGTTCCTTCTTCCTCCGAAATCACCACCGGCGTGGATGTTTGGCACCCCTCAATCTTCCTCGGGACCCTTTGTTAGTGGGTTCCCCCTCGTGGTCGTATAATCCTTTCCATCGAAGCCAAAACAATCCCATCACGTCCGGCTTCTCCTAGTCCATCGAAATATCTTGACTCGAGTCTATTCCTCGCGGGGATCTGAATTTCGAGGCTCTCCTTGATCGCAATCCGGTAGCCCTCATGGACTATCTAGTACACAAGTCGATCCAAATATCGGCCAAGACCCACCAATCAAACAGTGTACAATTATCCTCGCGGATCATCCCGAGGCCTCTTTAGAGCGGTTTGCACCATCTCTCTTGCCTCGAGCCACGGAGAAGGGTGAGGCCCCTATGCCTCCCTTTTCTCTTCCACCTACCATGTCGACTAATTCTCGATTAGTCTTACCTATCCCTAACAACTGCAGCTACCTCGACTATTCCACACCCATTTAAGAGGTCTTACGCCCTTCTATAGTAAATTAAATTCGCGCACATCCGCACATTGCCGTCATTCGTCTATGCCCTCTATCGTTTCTCAAGGTCAATACCTCTTCATGAGCTGACCCCCTCCCAGAATAGGCGGTTGGCTCCTACTTCTCGTCCTCTGGGGGTCTTTCTTCCAATATTCCAGCTCTTTGTGACATTCGCCCATCCTCTAGTATCGGCACCCTTGATACCTAATTCAGCATAGAAGGCCCCTTTGGTCTTGTTCCCCAACATGACCAATCCAACCAACACTCATATTCCTCGATCTATCCCGATCGATCGACCAACATAGGAGTCCACCGATCACGGGCTCCATCCGTCACTGACCTTTATTTGCTCGACCACTTATTATCTCGCGGCTTGCTATCGCATGCTGCCTCACGTAAAATACCCCACCCGTGTCACCGAAACACTGGTTATTCCTCTTATCATCCTATCCAACAACGGATGAATCCCCCATCGACACCTCAACAACACCCACTACTTGCTTCTCATATAGGACAAACCAATGTACCTCCTCCCCATCGGATGTGGTTGATTTCTCTTCAAGAAAATTGCAGACTTGGAAGCCTCCACAAAAAGGAGCCCGCCCTTCATACTCCTTTGAAGAAGTATGCAATGAACCCATTCATCCTTCGGTGGCTTTTAAGCCTTATCCTCCCCATGGGAACTTCCCAAATTCTCAAAATTTCATAGTCGGAAGACCCCCGACAACATCTGCGAGAGCATTCAAACATGCTTGCTACCTCATTGTCCAAGATCGGGAGCTCATGCTCCGTACCTTTCCTATGTCTCTAGCGGGTCCCGCTTTGGGTAAATCAATAATATTCCTCAACATTCATTATTTTCTTTCTCTCGATTGGCCCAAATGTTTGTTGAGAACTTCTCGATAAATATTGCCCATAAGATCTCAATCACGAGATCTTTACAACATTAGCCAATTGATTTGATGAGTCTATTGCGGACTTTGTCGCTCGTTGGAGAGGGATAATCGACCAATTGTCCTTCTCTCTTCCTCAATCACAACAGATCGAGCTGTTCACCCGATCTTGCGCTAGTCACATTTCTTCCACGTTAAGAATCCAAACTTTCCACACCTTGAAGAAGCCTTCACAATAGCACATGAAACTCGAATCTCGTGCCATTGAACAAGAAAAACTAAAACTTCGCTCCAAATCTAAACCCGATTTCTCTCGGTTCACCAAACCAAATTCTTTTCCTCCTAAAGATAAGAATCGAGGTCCACCAATCTTTATCGTATTAAAAACATCGAGAACCGATAGTACTCCTAATCAACCACCACGAAGAGACCCTTCATCTGCGCTTTCGAAAAGGGGCTTCATCATCTCGATCCTTCGCTCCATTGGGGGAATCATATGCCTCCATCTTAGGAAAAATGTTGGAAGTTCGCATGATCGAACTTCCACCCATTAGAATATTGATGAAAGTCGAGAACGTCCTTTGTGAGTACGGAAAAAGCGATTTTTGCCACTATCATAGAACCAAGAGGTCATGACATCGAGCGATGTCGGACTTTCAAAAATCTTGTCCAAAAATTCATTGATAAAGCGAGCTTATTACGGATAACCCAAATGCTCCCCAAATCAAGCGGGGCGTTTTCAAACAACCCTTCCCCAATCATGCCCCAAATCATAATTCTTGAGAATCTCAAAACCAAACACCCACACTATCGACTTCATTTCTCTTTGAAGAATCCACACGAAACCACATCATCTACAAACGCGGCAATCGAATCAGAACCCTCTTCCACTTCACCAATCACTTTGGAATTCCTCCATCCTCGGATAACCCATCTTTGGATATTCCTACATTCTAAACACGGAGTCATCTCTCTCCGCTCCTTTGTCAGATCTCCCATCCATACCGAGGCAGTGTCTTCCTCATCTGTCTCATCATCGGACATCCTTTGATGCTCGAGGCAATTACATCCCTTGAGTTTCCACTTGAGACACATCTACTACTGCTGCTCCCATTCCGGCTCTGACTATGCCCTTGATAAACATCCCTATAATCGTGCTGAGCTTCGGCGAAAGTGTCCTCAACTTTGACTCTTCCTATCTCTTTTCCTATAGTAGTTCCACCCATGATCACTACACCAAAAGTGGTCCCTTATCGCAGGAACTTCTTCATCACTTACTTCTTCCATCACTAATACTACTTCACCTATTCGGGAAAAATCAAAAGAAGTAACATCAACACTATACGCTCGATTCCTCGAACCTAAACCGAGACAACCAAAATCTAACATTATACCATCGATATCTCCCCATTTGCTTCCTCCAAAAGGTTCTGATCACCTTATGACGTTGAAGTTGTCACCATCCTGACGAAAAGGGAAGCCCATATTTCGGACCATCAAAACTCTCGGTGTTCTTCCACAAAAATCTCTCTCACGCCTCATAAGCGATTAGATTTGCCCGGCCGAGAAGGCATCTTCTTCTACACACCTATCAAAGTCATCATCTTCTTCTTCATCAACATCCCTAAAAGTAGACTTACCTACCAAAAAGATGCCACTTCTTCTATCAAAATCCTCATCTTTGTTACCAAAAATCAAGACACCCTATCTTCCTCCAATTTCACCTACTTTGGGGCTTCTTCCTCTTCTAAACCGACATTATCTAAATCATCAGTAAATTGACCAAGCAACCCCCTTTGTCTCCAAACCACAAAATTTATCACATCTCCATCCTCTTCAAAATCTATTTTAGGGCTCCTCCTCCACCAAAGTCAATCATGTCTCATTTACTCCCATCCCAAGCACCCAAGTGCTCCTCCAAATGTCCAAACAAATAAGAGGATCCCTAAAAAGACCGTTAAACCTAACATGCAAGTTCTTTTACCCGTGATCGGTTAAGGTAAAAGAACCATCTCAATTATCTCTATCCTCATCTTCGTCTACGGATTCTACACGAAATCCTTCATCAACTTATCGATCTTGAGCCATAACCCTTCCTCAGATTAAGCCTTATAACCCCAAAGGAGTGAAACCTACGGTTTAACTCACGATCGATTTGTGCTTACCACCGTACTCCGGTCATGACAACTTTGAAGGATGTAAAGCTCTTGAAGCCGTTGTCGAGAACCTTACGGAAGAAAGTGACCTCTTGTTGGAGGAGGAACAAGTACCTCTGTTACCCTAGCCTCATCAGAACCTCAACCATCCATTCGGACCTCTAGTGGTTCCACTCCACTTGATCTCCCTCCTTCCCAAATTGACACAATCCATATCGCCACTAGAACCCAACATTATCATAACCCATCTTCATCTCCAACATCTAGACCACGGGTTGTCATTTACGCAGCCCCACGAAGGCGTGTCTCCTTCCTCATCGGCCCCACGACCCAAGGTCTCCATTCGTCTTTGCACCTCGGACTCAAGTTCCGTATCAGTTGAGGAGAGTGTCATGAAGCAACTCACCCAAGCTCCGGTCAAAATGTCTCTTTTTGACCTCATCCAATCCTCTCCACAACATCGCTTGGGCTCTGTCGATGTCTGCGTCGCATCGCAGTAAATTCCGATGAGCCCCAACCCTTCGAGTTGGTTGTTGGATTGAATGGTCCATCGACCGCCATTTCTTTTGAGGATTCAGAAATTCCTCATCTTTCTTCAGAGGATTTGGAGGCTCCCCTCTTCATCACAGTCCAAGTCAATAACACTGCCTTAAAACGTGTTATGATCGATAGTGGAGCTGCTCTCAACGTCATCTCCTCCCACACATTCGAACAACTTAAGTTACCAAAGAATGTGGTGTCACCTCCGCCTTTAGCCCTTCGATCATTTAACGATCAAATTACTAGCGGTCACTCTAGGAGCGTGGTCTTACCCATCCAGTAGGTAAAAAGCTGCTCCATGAACTCTTCTATATTGTCGAAGGAAAATTCCACTATAACATGATCCTTGGACGCTCCTGGGTTCGCGCAATGCATTGTGTCCCATCCACCCTCCATCGATGCCTAAAATATCAATATGAGGGCAAAATCTACACCCATCAGGAGATCCTTTTCCTTCTGCGCAATGCGACATGACCTGAGTGCCCCTTTAAAAGAAAATGCATCTTCTCCGGATGGGGCTTCATCTTCTTCCATACTGCTGACCAAACTACAGTTGCGAAATCTGGAAGAGACATTGCAGCGTTTCTCACTAGGAGAGCTTCCTCTCTTTTCTTTCGATGCCCATCTCAAACCTAATGAGTATGGTAGACCCGACAAGCAACCTGAATATCAATCAGGTCTCGGTCGCATCGTTACCATTGGTTTGCCCAATCAACAGACCAATTTCATCTACGGTGGTCTTGATACACCTCATTATTGTCCGGATTCTCCTCCTAGAGCCAAACCTTACCTAACAGGGTTTGATTATCTCTGAGAATCCACGTTTGCAAAAACTTATCTATATCGATGCGCGTGGAAAGGTTTTGGCCTTGGAAAATATGAACAAGGTATACATGACCTCAAATCCATTCCTACTCTCATGCCACACCAAAAGTTTGGTTTGGGATTTAAACCCATTTCAAAAGCCACTGTCACTATTCTTGATGAGCCTCTTCCTACTGAAGAACCATCTTCCCCCACCAAATCCGAAGCATCACTTGATGTGGACGATGACATTTCCATCCCACCTAACTTTTTTTTTTTTTTTTTTTTTTTTTGATCAATACCATTTCCTTGGGACCTTTAGTCTATGAGACTAACAATCGATGTGCTTACATACCATTAATCTTCCACGAGATAGTTGGAGCGACTCTCCTACTATCGACACTATCCAACTTGTGCGGATGGCGACTCTGTCCTCACCTGTCTAGGGCGGAGGATTCATATCTTCCCAAAACCATTCCTTCGACACGTCTGCCCTTCTCAGCGAAGCCACTATTGACCTTAATATAGGGACTCTGAAGACCCTCGCATCATTAAGGTCGGCCCGATCCCTTGATCCACAAGAATTAGGGGACTTTACTACTTTTCTTTCCAAAATCGTCAAGCCTTTGCTTGGTCATATGAAGATATGCGGGGACTCGATCCGATATTGTAGTCCACATATCGTTACCCTTCCCAACATCAAACCAGGTCAAGCAAAAATTACGTAAAATGCACCTAGAGTAGCCCTTCTTGTTAAAGAAGAATTACAGTAACTTGCTCTCGGCTAACTTCATCGACCCATCGATTATCCATGATGGGTGTCGATGTAATACCGATAACTAAGGCTCTTTGGGAAGATTCGAATTTGTACCGACTTAGGGATCTTAATCGCTGTCGAAGGATGATTTTCCTCTTCCTAATATCGACCAACTCGTAGATTTAACTGCGGGTCATGAAATGCTTTCTCTTATGGATGGTTTCTCTGGATATAATCAAATCCTCATCGCACGGAAGACCAGCATAAGACTTCCTTCATAACTCCTTGGGGACCTTTTGCTATCGTGTCATGCCCTTCGGTCTTAAGAGCCGGAGCAACTTATCAGCGAGCGATGACCTACATCTTCCATGATCTTTTACACAAAGCGTAGAGGATTACGTTGACGATCTCCTCGCAAATCAAGCGTCGTCGGGAGCATCTTTTCATCCTTGCGCCTCTCTTTGAGAGGCTTATCCGCTTTTGTCTTCGTCTAAATCCATCTAAATGCGTGTTTGGCGTCCTCAGGTAAACTTTTAGGGTTTATCATTTCCATCGGGGTATTGAAGTGGACCCATAAAAATAAAAGCCATCCTTGAGATGCCTCCCCGTCCCAACTTAAAGCAACTCCATGAGTCTCGAGGGCGTCTTGATCGGTCGTCGTTTTATCTCCCGATTGTCGGACCGTTGTCGACCTTTTCACCATCTTCTCGTAAGAATGTTCATTTCAATGGGATGAGCATTGCCAAAAGGCCTTTGATGATCTCAAAGCTTATCTTCTTTCTCCACCGTGCTTACACCTCCACGCGAGAGAGGAGCTTTCTATCTTTATATCTCTGTGGTGACCATGCTCAGGGAGCCATGATTTCGCATCGGGACACTTGTGGTAAAGAACAAGCATGCTATTACATCGTCGCACCCTCCATGAGTATGAGACACGTTACTCAGGGGCTGAAAAAAACTATGTTGCGCTCTCTTCTTTGCAACTTCTAAGCTTCGTCATTATCTTCTTAATCACAAAACTTACATCGTCACAAATGTCAATCCCCTCAAGACAATTCATGCAAAGCCTTATCACATGATGATCGCATCACTCGTTGGCTTATGCTCATGACGAAATTTGACCTCGAATTTATCCATGAGGCTATCGAGGGTCGGGTTATTGCGGATCAACTAGCTAGTGCTCCTCTTAGGACACTCAGACCCCCTTGCTCGATTCCCGATGAATTTATTCAACAAATCGATTTTGGTCTATCTCCATTTAAAGTAAAGCTCTTCTTTGATGGATCGAAATGCCCGTGAGGGGAGGTGCGGGTTTCGTGATGATTCCTCCTTGGGAATACGCCTATCCCGATCGCACACAAATTGAACTTTGAGTGCACCATAATATGGCTGATCTGAAGCTCTTGTCTTAGGACTTCAAATGCCATTAATCTCGGCGCTCGTCGTATTGACATCTTTGGTGATTACGAACTCATCGTTAATCGGTCACGGGTGTCTATCGATGCAAGAATGATATCCTTGAAAATATCGCGACATTGTTCTTGCCCGACTCGATCTTTCGATAAGTTCACCATCGATCCATTCCTCGTCTTCTGCCAAATCGATTCGCGGATACCATGGCCTCATTAGCATCCCTTATCCCGCCTTTTCTGCGAAGACTCGCGTCTTTATGTGGGGCATGTCGGCGATTAGATCAACCATCTTATCTTGACGGCTAACTTTCGATCAATCTTTGTCATAACCCATACTCGGGATGAGTGGTATCAGCAGATAGTTGATTATCTATCTCATTCGGTGCTTCCTCCAGATCGACTTCCAATGGTAGAAGGTCTTTTGTCCAGCAGCGCTAATCGCTATTCTATCTATCTGGCGGGATTCTTTACAAGCGCGGCTTTGATGGTATTTTGCTTCGATGCCTCAAAACCCATGAATCATCTAAAGCTATTCGGGAGGTCCATGGCGGTATCTGTGGTGGACATTTTAGTGGTTTAGTGTGGCAATGGCTAAGCGCATCTTACGTTTGGGATATTATTGGCCTTCTCTTAATCAAGATTGTTGTGAATACACTAAGAAATGCGTCAAGTGTCGGCAACATTCCAATCTCACGCACGTCCTAGTCGGGCTTTGCGACTGCGGGCGGATTTGTGGCCTTTTTCACAATGGGGCCTTGATCTTATTGGTCTCATCAATCCCCATTCTTCACGGCGCGTCATCATTCTATCATTACGCCCATGAGTACTTTACTAAGTGGGTAGAAGCTATCCCTCTTTCTTGAATGAAAGGCTAAACCCATAGTTGATTTTGTCTATCAACACATCATTTGTCGCTTTGGCGTTCCACACAAGCTCATCACGGATAATGGTAAATCCTTGAACGTCGATTTGCAAAATCTGCGCATGCTTTCAAATCAAGCTCGGTTTTCTTCTCCATACTATCCTCGAAGCTAATGGTGGGGCCGAAGCTTCGATAAAACTTTGCGTAATATCCTCGCAAAGGTAACTAGTCGATTTGGTAGGGATTGGCATCTACATATCCCTTTCGCTCTCTGGGCTTATCGGACTAGCATTCGTACTCCTCTTGGTGCTTTCCCTTCTCTCTCGTCTATGGAGTGCAGGCCGTCCTTCCTTTGGAGGTCCAAATCCCATCTCTCAGTGTTTCTCTCGGAGAATTTGTCTCGATGAGGATTATCGTCAAAATCGTCTAGCTCAACTTGAATTATTAGATGAGCGGCGTCTCGCGCTCTTGAGCATCATCAAGTCTATCTCGGCGTGTCAAGCGTGCTTCTGACAAGCATGTGCAACATGACAAGTGACTTCAAAATTGGTGACCTTGTTCTTAAGGAAAATCAAAATGTCACTACACTCGAAAGGAGTCAACGTGGTAAGTTTGCTCCCAAGCTTTGGATGGGTCCCTACATTATCACTCATAAATATGGAGTGCAGGGCTTATCGTTTGTCTTCCATGGATGGTATCCCTGAAGCAGAACCTCTTAATGCCTTGCATTTACGGCCCTTCTATTGTTAAAATCTCTCTTACACAAATCTAGTCGCAACTCAGATCTTCCATCCGTCCTAATAACCGATCATCTACTTTCGTGGTGATTTGAAATTGTGTGGTTCTCCTTTATTGCCTCGTTTACCTTAAATATGAGTATCGCGGCTCTACTCATTGCGTTTCTTTTGGATATGTTCCTCCTCATGGTAGGAATACCTTAATCACCACTTCATCTGTCCCAAGTACTTATCTTAATCGGATCTGCTCGGGGCATGAGTACATGTTCTTCCATGTTCTCCTCCCCTTCATCTGATCTATCTAGGTCTAAACTCAGCTTCTTCCAAAGAGTTTCAAAAAAAAAAAAAAAAAAAAAAAAAAAAAAGATGCTTTATCGAAAGATGGTGATCCCTCGAAGGACGACTATCCATACATTGTCAAGTGAATCAAAAGCAAATAGACCATACCCTCGAAGGATGGCTATCATACAAATTTCAAAATACAGACCGCTCCCTTGAAGGACGGCTGTTTCTCAAAGAAATATTCAAGGCTTCTTGTAATCAATCAGCCTTCCAGTCAGTTTATACACTTGTTAGCATCAACGAAAGACTTCCGCATCGATCGGTCTTTCCATATCAAGCAAACTTCCCACATTGATCGGTTTGCTTTTACTCCCAAATCATGAAGTGAGATTTTAGACCTTTTGTCGATCATATGGAGAATCTATTTTCCTATCATGGACATGTATTACTGTCCCTTGTAGGTTCCGACAAGATACTTACTTTCTTTTCTTTCCATTTCTATCCTAGATCTGGTTTGCGACTAGTTAGTGTCAGGTTTATTTTAATCTTATATAGGGCCTTGTATGCTTGGTCTTTCGGTTTCTTATCTGGATCTTCTCTATGGTCGGTTGGAAGTCCGACTTATCATTTCCCTTCTTTTAGTGTCTTCTCTTCTAAGTCACGGTTATTTACCTTTCATCTTTTGCTCTTACAATAAGCATTCTCCATTTCTTTGTCTTGCATCTGTTGAATTGACATTTCACATGTTAATTCAATCAAAATCTATCTTCTATCAACATTCCTCTTATCTATCAAAACATCTATCTTTATTCATTTCTCATTAAAATTACATCCATCTATACATCAAACGCATCTATCTATCTATCCATCAAAATATTTAAAAGCTATGTCCATCAAGATACCTCCATCATCTATCAAAATTAAATCAATCTATCTAACCACATCCATCTATCATTTATCAATCTATATCTATCGATCACATCTATTCTATCCACATTTCAATCTATCTAATCACATCCATCTATCATCTATCCATCTATATCTATCGATCACATCTATTCTATCATCACATTTCAATCTATCTCATCACATCCATCTATCATCTATCATCTATATCTATCCATCTACATCTATCTATTCTATCCACATTTCAATCTATCATCATCTAATCACATCTATTTCTATCATCTATCGGTCTATATCTATCTATCGATCACATCTATCTATATCCATCTATCCATGTATATCAAAACCAAAAGTATAAGTACAATTGTATGCCAAATCATATGATGAATCTATATATATACATGTGTGTTTATACAAAAATGGTGGCTTTCCATCAAGCCATCTATCTGATGCCTTCGATCGAGGCTACATCACTATACAAATGCAAAAGTCTATCAAAACTCTATATAGTAAAATCCGAAGCATGGAGGACACTATCTCCTCCACCCTCCTCTCCCACTGGTGTCTCTCTGGCCGCCACCGTCGAGCTCGATGCACTGCTGCTTTGGAGGTCTCGGCCCACCTCGATCTCTCCCGGTGCTCCCTCACTTTGAGGCTCCTCTCATTGTGCCGTCCTGCTCTCCTCCTCGCCCCATGCAGAGGCACATCACGGGGCATCTTTGCGCTAGGGCATCCTCATAATATCTCACCTCGGCGAGGAGAGGCGGGTGCGTCTTCAAGGCTCACGGTGCCGGTGCTCATGCTTGAGAGGCTGCTTTGGTGATCTTTGGCGCTTCTTGGTGGCGCCCCTCTGAGTCGTGCCACCGTGTGCCGGACTACGATGTGGCACCTGTCTCCCCATACTTGGCCACGAGGGCCTCCCATGCCGAAAATAGCGGTCCCATTCTTTGGATCAACTTATCTCGCTCTGCTAGGCGGTGTCTCTCTCATGATCGGGAATCCCTCTCCTCTGTCAAGGCCCTAATCTCCTCTAGAGCTACCTGATGTGTCTGTATCAGTGTGGCATGCTCTCCCTCTAATCTGTCCAGTATAGCAGCTATGTCCTCCTCCCCAGCATCTATCGAGGGCGGGAGATGTCGTGGAAGCTCTGTGTCATACCATGCTGCGTAGCCCTCATCCACCCCGCGTCATCATCACTATCATGGAGGGTGGAGCCTCTCTCGGTGGAGTGTAGGGATCAAAATCGGCGGCTCTGTCTCTCTGCCATCCACTTTATATGGTGTGTATGTGGCCGTCTTATCTGTACTAGACCAAAGCGCCTCGATATCCGCATGAATGGGACTCGCTCCCACATATACGTCTGCGACCTCGACCACCCGACTCGTCTCAATCTTTGCAGTGGGCATCTGACCCGACCCATATCGGAAATGCCCGATATGGCCTCCAGATCTTTGATGCGGTGTAAGCGTCTGGCAAGCGCTCAGTACCACTCGGCTGATCTGCTGTATCTCCTGCGGCCATGTCGGCCCGCCATCTCGAATCCATAATCCACACCCCCACTTGCTGCTGGCATCCATGGAAGCCGGATGGCCTAATCAACTGCTTTATGTGCTCATACGCCCGGCCGATGGAGCACAAAGGCGACATCGATCCTGTCCTCCGAGGCCGGTAGTGTACATCCATAGCTCATAATAAATCGAGGCTATCGGGGCATCGGCCAAGCAAAAATCATGTCTATCTTTGCGAGATGTCGCACACGCAGACCTAGCGATGTGATAGAATCTCCACCTCCTGAGTGCAGCGAGCAAAATAAGATATGGCCATCGAATCGGGGCTATCACTTTGCTCAGGGGCTATCACATGCATCTTGTGAGGATATCCTCACTGCCCCAGATACTATCTCCGCATCATCTGCTCTGTCTCTGTACAACCGCACCAGGGCCCTCTGCTGCTGCTCTCGGGGTGTGATCTCAATCGGGTCCCCCGTAATCGGTAATCGGAGGATCCTGTATACATCCTCATGGGTGATAGTCATCTCACCCGTCCTAAACCAAAATGTGCACGTGTGGCTGTCCCACCGTCGCACCAATGCTCGCATAAGCTCCACATCCCGTGGCACTCGTCTATAATATCTAAAGCCCCCGAGCCCAGCCAGCTCTAAATGCTGCCAGTCTGCATCTGTCACATCAGGCAGGATCGTCTCTAATAGCTCCGGGATGGCGTCCCTCATGTGAAGGGTCTCTCGTGCCTGCATCCACGACATCAAAAGCATAATTAGTCTCTTATTTTCATAAATCACATCTTCCCAAATCATACAAATCAATGAACTTCCATCAGTCGGCGTCGATTTGATAAAATCGGCGTCGTTCATTTTAGTCGGCGCCGATTATTACCAATCGACGCCGATCCAAACCAGTCGACGCCGATTATACCAATCGGCGCCGACTTCCTGGCCAGACGTGAAACAGACCCTGGCCTCATATCCATCCAAATAAAAATCAAAAAAAAAAAAAAAAAAAAAAAAAAAAAATAATAATATAACGAAGGGGTTCAAGAATGGTCACTTACCCCAGGTCGTGTCCTCCTGCGCTTCTGTCCGCTCCCAGAGGCTTCCATTGCGTTCAAATCTATCTCTGTCGGAATCAATCGTCACGTTGAAAATTAATCGTTCACGTTTTCCGTTCGCATATTTATATGCGTCTGGATTGGTCGGCGCCGATTTTTTGGGTCGACGCCGCTTTTTTTAGTAAATCAAATGCCGATTCGTTTGAGTCGCATGCCGATTTTTTCTTGTCTGTTTGCCATAGTGTTGATACTTGGCTTTCTCATCTATCTGATCATTGTTGTGTGCTAAATCTTGTCTTTTGGCACATCTTTTAGATGTCATTGTCTATTTCGAGTTTGTTCCCTTTGCGTGGAGCACTCGCTTTTGTTTAGCCGCTTAGAGTTACGCGGAGTGCAGTGCAGCACTAACGTCGTCGTCGATTCATAGACCGTCTAGTTGTCCCTACCATGTGTCTCTCTTTCGATCTTGACTATTTTGCGGTTCTCCTTACACTCATGGAGTGCAGTAGGCACTAACGTCGTCTCATGAGGAGGCCAGGCTAGTTTTCCCTACCAATGTGAGTTCCTTGGGTTCTTTGCCCTTGTGTTTATTTTTATGCGTCCTCGATGATCGGTTCTACTCCATTATCCATTTGGGGCATCCTGCATTTTTATCTACCTCTTTCAAACTCGGGATCGTCTGTTTATCATCCATCCCATCCCTAGTTTGAGGGGATCACATCACCACAAATTCTTCTCTTCTTCCATCTCCATGTTTTTGTCTCATAACCTTGCTTATCATGAGTTACTTGACAAAAAGGGGCAAAATGTAGACACCTAAAATTGGTTACCCAATTTAGTGTCCCTTCTCATCCGTTTACTTGCCTAGGTAACCTAGGGCACGTTTACATCACCAACTATCCCCTTGGGATAGTTTTCCAATTGTGATTTAATCACCTACTCTAAATTTAATTCATCCCATCATCTTACCCATGAGTAATTAAGTATTAAATATTTAATTACGCTTCTTCCCATGCATCTTAATCACTTATCCACCCCAAATTTATTCTACCCATGTATCACATCTATTTTTAATCTTCCTAAGCGGGATATTTTCCCGTAGTCGGGATGAGTCTTATTTTCTCGAATCGATCATTTTTAGCCATCTCGGGAGTCTTCTCCGCGATCGGCGCCCGACCCATATGGTCGGCGCCGATTTTCTAGAGCGGCGCCGATTATAAAAGCAAGTCGAGAACTCGGTTCTAAGGGCGGAAAAATCGGCAAAGAGATCGGAGCAAGAGCGAACAAGCGAAAAAGGAGCACTTGCACACGAGCGAGAGAGAGAGAGATACGGTTTGAGAGATCTTGACATCAAGTGTATCAAATTAGGGCGAGATCTGTCCGAATCAATCCACGAGAGGAACATGCCGTTACTCTGTCCTGTCATATCAGCATCGCACCACCATCATCATCTGGTGACTCTGTTCCGAGTGTCTGCGCCAACTTCGGCTCATCCATGAGACCACATTCGTCTTCTAATTCCCGAATCTTATCGCCTGATCCTGTGATCGATCGCCTCGATCGGCGCCGATTGACCCGATCGGCGCCCGATCGATCTCATCGGCGCCCGACCAGATATCGATCGGCGCCGATTTTAAAAAGCGGCGCCGATTTTCTCTGCGAGATAGGTAAAAGGATACGGGTAACACAAATCCGACTTTTATTTCATAGTTCCTGTTTTTACTGTCTTATGCATGTCTTTTTTAGATTACATCTTCTTATTACTGCATCGAGAAAATCTAGTCTTTATTTACATCTTTTATCATGTATGCTTCCTTTCTTTATTGAAAATTGGTGACATCATGAGGAAGCTTATCGCTTCTCGGACCCGCTTCTCGGGCGGTCCACTAAAATATCTTTTAACGTGGTCTTTTACGTCAAGCATCGGTGTTTCACGAGGTTATTCGGATCTATTGTGCGAATTGCTTGTGTGCGCCGTCTTATCTACATTGGCTTCCTCATCCATCTACATCTTCATCAGTATCAATTTCATTGGAGTTTTCGGGGTTTTTGTGTTTAGTTTGGTACATTAACTTGGACGGAGTAACAAGCACGAAATTCTTGATCTCATCTCCTCTCGGATGGGCCCGATACATATCTCCATAACTCATGCTTTGGAGCTATGGAACCTCAACTCCGACACCCCTCACCAAAAATTGTGAATATCAAATCCTCATATTCCTCTCGAGGAAATGGAATACACCTGCGTCCCTACTATCGGTAGCCACAGGATCCTATACACATCCTCCAAGGTGATGGTCATCTCACCTCATTAGAAATGAAATGTGTTGGTAACCGAATCCTATCTATTGATGAGGGAAACCATCAAACCTAACTCTAGACTATGTTTTGGTAATGTCTAACCCCAATCAATCCAACCTCTACCATATGGCACCAATCCTCAGCTATCATGCTCCCTTATACCACTAATAATAGGGGTGGTACCCTATCACGCATCCATAATTGGTCCCTCACCTACATCTAACAAACCATAACATCATTAGACCTCGACCATACTCCACTTCACCCTTGAACCCCAACCTATTCCCTAGACCCCCCTACTCGTGACCTATCTCCCCACCCCAACCCTGATGACTACCTTTCCCCATCTCAATTTCACACCCCTCGACTCATTCCTATTTATACCTCTTACCCATGCTATTCTCCATCAACACCATCTTCCTATTTCGTGACCTATCTCCCCACCCCAACCCTAATGACTACCTTTCCCCCATCTCAATTTCACACCCCTCGACTCATTCCTATTTATACCTCTTACCCACACTATTCTCCATCAACACCATCTTCCTATCTCATGGCTTATCTCCCCCACCCACCCTATCTCCTCTCTTGGCCTATTTTTCCCTAATGCTGACTAGCATCGGTTTTTATTAACCGAAACCGACCTCCCCAAACCGGAATCGGTCACCTCATTCATGACCGATGTCAGCTAACTCCCACCAACATCGGCTAACCCTTGACCAATGTCTGTCATTGTCGTGGTGAAAAATATGTGAAACCCTACCCATTTTCTCTAAAAAATCCCATATTCTACCCTCCCTACCTACCCTTCCCTCCTCAAATCTCCCCTCACCCCAACCCCACTCCTTCTTACCCTACATCAACCTTCCCCCATTCCTATTTCATCCATTTTCTTCCCCAATTTAAATTTAATTTCCCCCCAAAAACCCATTTTACCCTCACCTGATTTCTACAAAAAAATTTACCTACCACATGTAGAAGGGGATCAAATCCTACCTCATCATGACGCCATCTGCATGGTGGCACATCAGGCCACTGCACTAGTGGTCCACCCAATCCCTCTCCTACCTCTGCCATCACCAAATGCCCTCCTCACCTCCACCCAATCAAATTGATCACACTGATCTTGTGGACCCACCTATCAAATGTTGATTACCTACTCTCGAGGCTCACCAACTCAACTCTTTATCTCACTCTGTCACTTTCCACTTTTCCACTGCTCCTTTTTCATTTTCTATTATTGGAAAATGACAAATGATTCTACAAAAAGTGGAATTTTCCTTTTTAATCCCAATCCGCTATGACCGACGTTAGTCATTTTGGTGCCCTAGCCAATCGTCACGGCCAACATGTCACCGTGTTGGTCATACTTCCCACTAGTTTTCGTTGCCTTATTCCCTTTTCACCTATCACCACTCATGATCACCCACTTTTTATCATTCCGGCCACCCATTAAAACATATCTAAAAACCCAACCTATCCCAACATTTCCTTTACTTCATCTTAGGAGTAGTTATTTTACCTATACGTTGGCCTTAACCATGCCATGACCTATTTTCTTAAACCTGATGAACTTGGTGTGACCATTGACCTTATGTACTCACTATACCTTACGATGTTGTTACCTATGTTTTTTATCCTAACAACTATACCTTGCCTATTACCGTGTAGTTTATCCCGACCAAACCTTTGGTGTATTGGAGCATACCTAAACATTCTTACACTTGACCTATGTTGTGTTTCTCGACCATATCCTATACCTTGGATACTTTAATCACTTCACCCTTGTTTGGATAAACCTATCAACCTTGGACGATGTAGATTTTGTAAGCTTTTCAACTTGGTACCATGTTACAATCTATATGTGTGTGTGTGTTTGATTGTCATTACCCATGACCTAATTTTGACCATGACCTACTACCCATTACCCGAGTTGACCATCACCTTTTCCCTCAATATTCAAACCTTTCCCCACCTATCTTCCCCACCTACACATTTATCAAACCACTCACTAATTCCATCTTACACCTCATCAGTGCCCAGTTTGAGGGGGATCACCTTCACCCACACATGGGGCATTCACTTCCTATTTTTTTCAGCGTCGCTTACCAATACAAGCTACGCAACAAAAATGGGCAAAATGTAGACACCAAAATTGGGTCACACTCCCCTTGGTCCCCTTTTGAACAAATAACTTAAACACTTTTACCTAACCATGACCCTTACATCACACATTAATATTAATTTAATCACTTTAATTAAATTAATACTCATCCTCACTTTATTCATTATTTAATTATCTTAATTAAACCAATTTCCACCTCACCTAGACACCTCATTATAAACCTATTTTTAGTATCTATCCACTCACCATAACTAACTAAGACTTAGTTCAACCCTAAAAATAAATGCCTATTATTCCTCTAACCACATTCCTACTCATTAAAAGATAATGTCCATTTTGATCCGTGATAAATGGATAGACTTGGCCCAAATGATTGCCAAGATCTATCATTTTTAGTAAACCTAGGGAATCTCGCCTTAACCGACGTCGATCATCCTGAAACCGACACCGGTCAACTCTGAAATCGTCGTTGGTTACCATATAACCATTTTGGTAACCTTGTTTGAGGATTTAGACACATTCTTCATTTTTGGGAGAAAAGGAGATCTACATGCAAGAAATAACCAGAGCTCTTTCACACACCCAGGAAGCCATTACTAGTACAACCATTGATTAGAAGGTTTTTTTGTTCACAAGAGCACTTTGGGAAGCACTTTGCCATGACGGTGATCACCATTTCACGATAAACAATCACTACCACCCAACCATTGGACGTGTAACACTAGTAAGTGCATTTATCACTTATGTCATTCCATCCTTATTCTATTTTATATATTTTTGTCATCTTTGTTATCATTTTCTACTAACATCTCCATTCCCCCATCATTCACTTTCTTACAAACTCAACCCTTCACCACCATACCATTAGATCATCTATACATGAACTTTATACATCTCCAAGTGTTCCTAAGATCCCCAAAGACCTCACCATTCCCCTTTTCATCTCTATCTAACCTCAGACCAATTTCCATAATCAGATCTTATTGATTTCCTATCATCGACCGTCACGATGCTTGGTTACCCATGACCTTCGAGTTCTCTCTAAACCGTCATCGAGTTATATCTTACCAATACCGGTCTCTGTGTTTTGGCCATCCTATCAATAACAGAACCTAAGAATCTTCACCCAAGCAACCTAAGTGACCCGAACTTGACCCTAACCAGTACCTAGAACCCTGACCAACTACCCCACCTCTAGATCTGATCATAGCCTAGCCTGTTATGTTAGATTTGATTATTGTATTTGGATGAGATACCTAAATCATATCACTTATATTAGGATTCTATTTAATTACATTATTTCTTGCATTAAATTGTATTAAATAGTGGGCTGATTATCACCGAGGAAGTATCACACTTCCTGGATCTAACACATGCTAGGCAGCCCACCGATATATATTATTTAATCCTCTTTTTGTGGTCTTATTATGTATTTCGGTAGTTCCTCCTAACCAAGAGGAAGTTCTCACAACAACATTGGATCAAGAAGTTAGAACATGTGCAATAACGTCTGATCAACCATTACAATAGGTATTCCTCCTTAGCCCACACCCTTATCTATTTCGTCTAAACACTTAAAAGTAGAATATGTAACTAAGGCATCTAACAAAAAAAATGCACAAATGCCACCACACGAGGTTCCATGCAAAGCTCCTCTGGAAGTATTACGTGCCCCTCCATTGGTAGGTAAAGCCTCTATTTCAACAAAGGCCCCTACCTCCACACTCCGAACAATCAAGAAAGGATGTTGTTACTTCTCAAAAGCACAAGTCATTAGGCCTTCCATTTAACATTATGGATCGAGATGAATGTGGGATGCCACCGACCATTCCATCTCAGTGTGACCTATTGCATGAAGCTCTGACCCAACTTCTACATGCTAATCCATCTATTTACAAACCACATGCTTTTGTCAATATTTGTCAAGAAGAGGAGAAACAAGTAAGTAATGTTTCTAAAAATCACCCTTTTAAATGTCCTTGATCATAGGTAAACACCTAGTGCATAATTACATGATAGACTCGGTGCTAGTACTTCTGTTATGCCCAAGAAAATTGTTGATGTCTTAGGTCTTAAGTACAACCCCTTGTCTAAAGGAGTCCTACAAATTGATGGCTCAACTGTCACTATCTTAGGATTCATTAAGGATCTTGAGTTAACCCTCCATACATATCCAATCCTTACCATAACTCAAGATGTGTCTATCATTGACCTACCTCCTTTGTTTTCCTATGTTTATCTAGAGATTTTATTGTAAAAGTGGGTGGTTTCTTGTCTTCTTATTGGTCCCATATGTTACTCAAGACAAGGTATGGTACCCGGTTTACCATAAAATTTGAACCAATATTTTCCAATCATGTAGAGTCATATGTACCACCCCTATCCAAGAAAACTATCTAATCCAAGAGGAAAAAGTTTCATCTTCTCAAGAGCATCATCTTCCACATTCTATTCCCGATCTAGTACTTGATGAGTGGGCATAGAAGCACCACAAATTTGATCCATATGCTTGAAGAAATTAAAGCATTTGAAATGGGCATGGTACTTATTACATCCTCAAAGAATAAGCTTTATCGTGTGCACTCAAGAAAGATGAAGAAGAACATGGTCTATTGAAGTTATACTTTGATGGTTCCGCGAAATGATGCGGGAGCAAGATTTGTTTTCATTTATCCTAAAAATGAGAGATTATTTTTCACGCACGAGTTATAATTCACATGCTCTAATAATATAGCAGAATATGAGGCATTGGTGCATGACATTCTCATTCGAGAAGAAAGGAATTAAGGCAATCGACAATATTCGTTGATATAGAATTGGTTATCCACTAGGTCACCAACAAGTGCATGAAAAATAATAAGCTTATCAAAGCTTATAAACACAGAGTTTGGGACCTCCTTGAGATATTTGATGCTCTGAATCTACAAACGATGCCACATAAAATGAATAAGGAAGCTAATCAAATAGTTGTGTTTGGTTCACAACTCTCTCCTTCGAGAACTTTGTCAAGGGAAACACTCAACACATCAAGATGGTGATTAGACCATCCATTCCTAATAATAACATCAACTCGAAAGTATTTAACAATGATGGGTAGATCGGCTAGTTCATCAAGAATGAAGTTGAGTTCTAATGAAGTATACAAGCTGACTTACATGACAACTATGGTGACAAATTGATTTAATCAATTTAAATAAACTGTCCGAAAGGTATGGTCACCTTAGAGAAAATTTTTAGCCATGATGATGAGTTTAAGGGTGAAGAAAAGTATATGCATGCTACATAAGAAGACTACTCCCTAGTCACAATTGCACTCGTGAAGGAGTTGCTGCTTAGTAAAGCTTGCACACATGATTAAAATCAAGAATTCATCTCTCTACCAAAAGTACAATGATATCTTCTCATGGGAGTATGAAGATCTCAAAGGTTTTGATCCAAGTGTTTCTCAACACTCCATCGACCTTGATCCTAGTATCAAGCCCATTGTCAAAAAAAAGTAGTGACTAGTCAATCCAAAGATAGAGCCCCTCATGAGGAAGGAGTTATCCAAACTCATTGAGGAAAAGATTATTTTTCTCATCAAGTACTGTACTTGTTTTGTGAATCTAGTTTGGAGTGTGTAAGAAGAATGTTGAAATTAGACTCTATGTTGATTTTAGAGATTTGAACAAGACATCATTAAAGGATCATTATCCTTTTCCTTATATGGAACAAATTTTACAGATGTGGCTAACATGTAAAGATTCTTGATTTTAGATGGATACTTAGGCTTCAATTGGATCCTAGTCAAGGAAGAGGATCAATTCAAAACAACATTTACAACCATGTGGGGGAAACATGCATATCAAAATATGCCCTTTGGTCGAGTCAAATGCAGATGCAATGTTTCAACACACCATGGATATTTCCTTCAAAGGTTACATCAATGAGTTCATCTTGCTTTACCTTATTGATATATAGTCTTCTCAAAGAAAAGCACAGATCACATGGCACACCCAGAGAAAGTATTTGAGAGATGTAAAAATATGGGGTATCTCTTAAGCCCAAGAAGTGCAATTTGGTATTGGCGCGGGATAATCTTTTGGGACATGCGGTTTCAAATTATGACATCATAATTGATCCTTGTCGTGTTTTAGCTATCCTAGGTCTTTCCTTGTTGGCACATAAAAAGGCCTTGTAGTCCTACCCTTATAAGATAAATTTCATTAGGAACTTTATTCCCGAGTTTGCATAGGACTGGTTTGACCCATCACTCGATGCTCAAGAAGGACATAGCCTTCATATGGAAAATAGAAGGAAGAGATAGATTCAACAAGATCAAGTAAGAAATTTCTTGCACACCAAAATCATCAACCTAAATTACTCTAAGGATTTTATCATGTATGATTATGGCGCTGATGCAAGTGTTGGTGTTGTCCTAACACAATAAAATGAACAAGGAATAGAATAACTAGTGGCTTTCTTCAGTCATACATTGAAGGATTATGAGTTGAAATATAGTCACCTAGAGAAGAAGGTCTTCACCATCATGAATGTGCTAAAAATTCAAGATCATGCTCACCACAAACCAAATCAAGGTGTTAGTTTCTCACTCTTCTGTTGAGACTTCATCATGGGAGAAGAAATTAATGAGAAAAGAGCATGATGGGTGACCAAGATCATGGAGTATGATGTGACTGTAGACACCAAAATTGGGTCACACTCCCATTGGTCCCTCAACAAATAACCAACTCAAACACACTCACCGAACCATGGCCCCTTTCACCCCACTCTAATATTAATTTAATTAATTTAATAAAATTAATTCATGATCACATAATACCTATTGTAAATATCCTAATTGAGATAATGCCCACACACCCACCTCACCCTAAGACCTATTCTTAGTATGTTGCCATAGCTAACTAAGACCTACATAAACACTAAAAATTAAAGCCTACATTCCCTCTAACCACATTCCTACTCATTACAAAATAAGATTCCATTCTAATCCACGGAAGGAAATGAATGAGATCCAAGAAATCAAGGGGATCTGCCCATTTTAGTAAACCTAAGAAATCCTTCCCTAACCGACGTCGGTCACCCTAAATCGCCACCGGTTGGCAGGAACCATCATTGGTTACCATTTGATCCCCAAAATAACCTTATTTTGAGGTTGGCAAATTTTCTGAGAGAAAGAGATGAAACCATAGTTACATGCAAGAAAAACTAGCATTCATACACGCATCAGAGCATTCACAGCCAACATCAGAAGTGATCATAGAGCCATTTACATTCACGGAAGCATCTGGGGAAGCACCATCACCACATCAAAATCCATCCATCTGATCAACTACCATTTCCATCCAGCCATCAAGCTCATACAATAGTAAGTGTTTTATTAACCAACATTCATCCATTTTCATTTTAGTAGGTTCTGTTATATCTATTATCAGTTTCTACTCCCACTCCCATTCTCCCACCATTTACCTCCATGAAAACTTGATCATTCCTTCACCCACACCATTAAATTTCCCATACCTAAATTTTAAGGATCTCTTAGTATATCCCAAATCTTCATAGACCTTGCTATTACCCTTTCCATTTCCATTTAGCCTCAGATCTATCTTCACATCAAGATTTTGATAAGTTTTCTCTACCCCAACCATACTAACACCGGTTACCCACAACCATCACTAGTTCACTTAAATTGACATCGGTCATACTAGACCGATGTCGGTCTTTGTGTTTTACCCTCAGATCAAGAATAGATCCTAAAATCCCCACCAAAATACCCCAAAATAGACCAAAACAAGACCTAGACCAGTTATGGTACTCTAACAATGAACTTGACCTTCAAATTCAATCATAGATTAGCCTTGTTGTGAACAAATTTGCTTATTGTAGTCAAATGAGATACCTAAATCATTTTAACTATAGTAGGATTTTATTTATTGTTAACATTGAATTGTTTTAAATAGTGGATTGACAACCTTCTAGGGAGTATCATACTTCCCGGATCTAGCATACACTAGGTAGTCCACTGCATATATTGTTTAACTTCTATTTGGTGGTCTTGTTTTCTATTTCAGGTAGTTCCTCCTAGCCAAAAGGAAGCTCTCATGATCAGATATGGATTAAAAATTCATACACGTGCAACAACCTTCAACCAACTTTTATAGGTATTCCTCTTAGCCCATTTACCCTTATCTATTTCATCAATATTCAAAGAAACGCTCTAAGAATCAGGTGAAACATTTTGGCATGCCCTATGGGACCCATTCCGGGTTCCTTGCATTTCTTCATTTCTAGGAAAAACTTTGTATGTTTTTTTCCTTTTTAAAAGGTTCTCACATTAAAATTCTTCCCTCGAATCTTCTATTCTTCTATTGTTTAACAACATTCATGTTTTGGTGCTTTAAAACAAACATTTCTTTCCTTTCATTAGTATTGCATTAGTGAAAGAGCATCCCTTCTCATGTTCATTTCTTTGTGTCATCAAATTCAATATTTTGATTTGGGCTTAAAATTAACTACATTTCATTCTGCTTTTCTGCATTAGCTCACATTAAATGAGGGAAACCTATATGCTAGAATTCATGCCTAGTGATGGTTGAGAATTGTAAAAAGAAATTCCTTTCTCTTCTCCTGTCTCTCGAGTCTTACCCAAACATCACAAAATTGAAAAATACACACATTCTTAAATAATATCTCTCCCAAAAGAAGTTGTAGGTGATCACACGATCACGACACAGTGGGAACCCGACTTGTTACTTATGTCGAGTCATTATCTCAGAGGATGGCCCGACCCCACCATAACATACCAAACCTCTCCTTGTAGATCTCCTTCTTTGTAGGAATCCTTCCTCACCAAAAATTATATTCTAAATTTCATGAGTCAGTCCTTAATAGCATAAGCTAAATAAACATAATAGAAAAAAGCACTCTTAGGATCGTATTTCTTAGTGTTTCTACTTGGCTTGTGTTTTGAGGTGAGAGGACACGTTCAACATATTTTTATTTATTCTTGCATGCTCCCCATCTTAGTTGGTGTATTGAAACTTCCCTTGAGTGTGCTTGGACCCTATTTTCATCATTCTCTAATTTCGGGTTTGATTCCACATTTGATTTTTAATCACAACCACCTTTTCTTACTCTTTGTTTCAATTTCACATGAATCGGTGTTGGTCTAGTGACCATCGTTGGTTACCCTTTGACTATCATCAATTTTACTCAACCAAATCGATCGTTTTATTGTTATTTTGGTTAACTCCGCCCAAAAGGAAACTTGCTGCACCTTCTTTTTGTTCGAGTCTCTCAGTAACCTTTTCATCTTCTCTATCTTGATAAAATCCATCAAAATCTTATTTACTTCGTAAATTATAATCCTTTCCTTGTTTTGATAACCTATCCATTTTCCACAATGACCGACCACGGTTACCTATGACCGATGTCGGTTTACCCTAACCAGCATTGATTAGCCCATATAACTTTGTAGCTAACATTTTTACCTAATTCACCTACCATTACCCATTTTCTTATTTCTATTGTATTTACGTCATTCTGAAATTCCTACCACATCAGTAATTGTTCACATGGTGTTGACTCTTCGCCAATCAAATGCCCTCATATTCCATGCTAGTTATCAACCACTCCCACCTAGTCCTTTGCCGCCTTCCATTCTATCACCCATGGAGCCTATCCAACCTATCACTATCGCCATAGGTGATGAGGTGTTTGTATAACTCCTTGACGACTCGTAACCCCGCTGCCTTACGGTTTATCTTTCCCACTCATCCACTCAAGATGACTTGGGTCAGTTGATATATGGAATTCTTGTATCTATCCCCACGACACTTGTTCCTACTACGTGTTAGCCCCTTCTAGCTCCACACTACTAGCACTTGTCTTGCCCCCAAATGCGTTTAGCAGCCAGGCCCTACACCTATTATGACCACCACATCTACCACATCTGTTGCACCTACAACCTCCACTATACCTTCATCCACCACCTGAACATAACCTCATCCATGCTTATAGTCTCACATATACCCATAGTAACACAACCACCCTTGGTGTCGATAACCCCTACCACATTTCAAAACATTGTCCTTTTTATTCCATGATCCTTAGCCCCCATGCGCTACTAGAGTCACCTCGACCCTTCCACCTCCATATACGTAATATCAGTAGCCTCCCATTTAATCTATCATTCATTCTGGGTACGTACCCCTTATTTCACTCCCTCATTCTCAACCTACCTATGCGGTGTCGCTATGTTGGAATGCCACCTCTGTCATATGCCCAAAGCACCAACCCTCTTACACTACAGGAGGTACCCATTCATCACCACCTACCAATGACCTAATCAAGTTAATGATGGACAAGATATAAACACTAGAGGCATCAGGTTTTTGGCTCACACAACTCTCTCACCTATGAAGAAATTTACAATGAGCTGATACACCCATCTATTCCTATTCGTCCATATCTTGTACATTGGGAAATGCCTAAATTTAACTACTTTAATAGCAAAGAAGACCAGCAATGCTTTGCAATCTTTCAAACACGGGTGTTATCTAATTGCCCATGATGATGCTTTTCTCCTGAGGACATTTCCCATGTATTTGACCAAGCCCGCATTGGACTGGTATAGTGGGTTACCTAGACATTCTATCTTCTCATTTAATCAGGTAGCCCAAGCCTTCTTGGATCACTTCTCCATCAACGTTGTTAAGAAGGTTACCATGACTGACCTCTACTCTATGCGTCAATATGATGATGAGTCTATCGCAGATTTGTCACTCATTGGTGTAGCCTGATCAATCAACTCACATTCCAATTACCACAAACTGAGCTCATAGAGCTCTTCACTCGGCTTGTGCTAGACATATCTCTCTAACCTGCAGGTCCATACTTTTTGAACCTTTGATGAGGCATTCACCATGGCATGAAAGCTAGAGATTCGGGCCATCGAAGAAAAGAAAATCCAACTACGAAATAAGAATGTGGAATTTAAGTCAAATGATACCTCTTCTTCTTAAAAACCACAGAATGACTATTCAAAAGCCAAGGGAACCACTAACATAGTGGTAATCAAGGCCAGCCTAGCTCATCCATTAAATCAGGCTAAGCCCTCATCTAATCTTTCTCCTATCCATACTTTTCAATTCAGACGAGAACAACAAAAATACACCCCAATTAGGGAGCCTTACTCTTATGTTTTAGAAAAGCTCGGTAAAGTGGGGGCATCACCCTTTCTCTAGTAAAACCACACACTGGTTTTGATCTCGATCACCTCACACCCGCATGGTACGAGAGAAAAATTATGCAACTATCATTAGGTAAAGGATTATAGTGACAGAAATTCCATCACTTTCAAGAACTTTGTCCAGAAATGCTTGAGAATGGCAAGTTAGTTTTAGATAACCCAAACGCACCTACTAACCAAATCTTGCACATCTTTAAGAAACCATTTTCTAGTCACTCCCTTCTTATGATCAAATTGGAGAGACCTCAACTAGTGATAGCCATACCCATGAGGTCCATGCTATTTTTAGTGATGCTCCAGTTACTTCCCAATTACCTCATATTCCTTCCATAGAGGAAATCCTAGCCCGAAGTCCTCCACCTACACATGAACCCACTTTACCTATTCCTCCACCCATAGAGGAACACCCTTCATTTCCTCCCTCTCTTATGAAGGAGCCTTCTATTAACATCAAGACCACTTCATCTTTGGCTTCTCCACCTAGAGAGCCATCACCAGAAGTACCTCTCTGACCCATGGGAGACGCTTGTTCATCTCCTCCACCCACATGGAGCACCCATCATCTCCACCACCTTTCAAAGATCTAGTAGAAATGTCATTGCCTCTAGGTGACCATTCTCTAGCAGCCACCCAAGATCCCACCGACTTACTTTCGGATCTCTTACCCACGAAGTTGAAGCTTGCAATTTTCCTATTTCTAAAACACATTTTACAGGAATCACCATCGAGATCCACATCGACCCCACCCACAGTGTCATTCTCATGCTTGGCCAACCACCTATATTATGTGGATAGAGCCTTACTTTAGGGAATTTTCCTACTTCTGTCTCAACGTAAATGCAAATGTCACTCATGACACCTCCACTATCTATCCTAAAGTGTTTCAGATAGTCAAACCAAATAAAACCACAAATATCATAAATTTTCCCACAATACCACTCATGGATCAACTCACACCTCTACCCATAACCCAACATGCATCTACATCCAAACCCACACCTACATCATCTTCCTTTCCCAAACCTATTACTACTTTAGGGGTCATTCCAACAGCCAACCTTACTCATCCACCCATCAAATTAGATTTATCTACATCCTCCAAAACTAACACCAAACTTAATCGGCCCAACAAAGAACCAATCCCCTTGATCTCATACCCAAACCTCACCGATCACACCTTCATCACCTTCACCCCTTTTTCCATCTTAGGACCTCGCCCTTCTAGAATAATTAAGAAACCTCCACCCACCAAAAACTTAAAATATAGTATCCTAGTCCCGCCTCGTAGACATCTAATATACCCAAGTGCTCGACACAACTTCCACCCACACCGCCACTTTTTACCACCCATACCTCCAATACCATCGATAACTTCTTCACTACCCACGACACTTCAGTCTCTTTCCCTCACACCTCTTGCACGACCCATGCCATCTACCTTCACAACACCTCGGTTATCCCCATGGGTAACTCACCCTCTTCCACCATCCACTTTTCCCTCTAGATCTCGTGCACTCATATCACCTTTACCCAAGAAGGTGCAACCTAAAGGCAAAAATTTACTACCCTCCAATAAGGTAGTCAAACCAACTACACACTCTATTTCCAGTTCATCTACCATGCCCCTACCCAAGTAGACATGACCAACACCTAAGACCACACCAACACCTAAAACTATAGCTCAACCCACTCCCCCTCTTGTAAAGACCCTTCCTATACAATCAACCGCACCTACACCCAAACCCACATTCACTTCCCATTGTGATCCACTAGCGGGATCCTATGCCAAAATCTTAACCAACCTCCTTGAAACTTCTATCATCACATTACCGCCTCTTAGACCTTATGACCCACTCAAACCCAAACCAAAGGGGTTTGACGAAACCAAAATTTATGCCTACCATCATGTGTCAGGGCATGATGTAGAGAACTATAAGGCTTTGAAAACCGTTCTTATCCAGTTGTGTCCTCCTAAAGAAAACTTTGACGATGATGACCTTCTCGATGAGGACCCCATTTTACCAGCACCAATTTCCATAGTTCTTCCTTCATTGCCTACTCAACAACCAAGACCTCCACCCCACAACTCTTAGAGCCACCTTCGAGATTTGAAATTAACATGGTGCGCATTAGAGAACTTACCAAACCTCCACCCAAATGTCAGTGTGCCCAACTCATCTCATAAGGTTCCTTCCCGCCACTTGGATTTTTCCCTTCCTATTGCTATACCTTTCATGGCTCACCTACTTCACCTACCTCCCCACCTCAAATCAACATGATCCACATTGCTACCCATTCACAGAAGGATAAAGGCAAGGAAAAGGAAACTAATCCACCAACCAACCCTATACCCAACATACCATTTGTACCCACACCTAAAGTCACTATCCATGGCCCCACATATCCTATTTCTAATGGGGTTACACATCACGCCATGCTCAAACAATTACACCAATCCTCCCTCAAGATGTCCCTCTATGACCTCATCCAAACCTCTGAATCCCATCGTCAAGCTCTCATGGAGGTCCTTCAATCTATTGAGGTTTTACCCAATGATCCTACACCCGTAGCCTCCATCATCACACCTCATCATGTAGCCTCTCTTACCAAATTACCATCTTCTCCTACACCTCCACCTACTCACTAAGTAGTCACCTATAGCTTCTCGGATGAAGAGATTACACCGCACCAAATTGATGACCCAAATCTAGTTCTCTTCATCTCTATCCATATCGATAATATATGTGTATGCGACATGTTATGATCGATGGAGGTGCTAGCATTAATATCATCTCATCCCATGCATTCGATCAAATGCACATACCTGAAAATTACATGTATAAACATCTTGTCATGTTGCATTCATTTAATGATGCTATCACCGCTACACTTAGCACATCATCCTCGATGTTCGCGTGGGCCCTCGCACTGCTTTCTAGAGTTATTTTAAGTCTTTGAGGGATAATTTCAATATAACTTGTTGCTAGTAGACCATGGATTTGTGTCATGGGTTGTGTTCCTTCCACTTTACACCATTGTCTAAAGTTTGAGCATGAAGGACACACCTACACCATTCCACCAACCCATCACTTTCGTAACTTGTAACATGCTTTATCGACCCAATGACATGTTTATACCGATTAAGGCATCTACCTCCATGACCAATTCCTCTTCACCTACATGTTCACTCACCAAAGGCCGCCGCTACCTCAACCGCACCAATATCCTTCATTCCTACAATCGCCAACCTCCACGGCTGACCCGTCAACCTCCCAATCAACTATCTCTACCGTGATCCAACCTCTAACACGTCATCTATCCTAGCTACACACATATTGACCACTAATCCCTTGGAAGGCATTTTTCAATGCCTCGCTCTAGGGGAGTATCGCCTATATAGTGTTAACACATTCCTCACTCCAAAAGAGTATGGAAGCCTTCACCAACACCCTCACTATGATCACCACATAGGAGTGTGTATCCTTTATGGTCCTCCCCACCTTCGCACTAATCTCACCTATGGGAACTTGATACTACCACTTATACACTTGAACCACCATCACAAACCTGCCCATTTTCTATGACCTCCAGTCACTCACCAATCGCCATTTTTCCCACACCTTCCTACACCAATGTGCATAGAAGGGTTTTGGTTTTGCCTTTTATGAGCAAGGCTATCACACTATTATTCCATGAACTACCCGCAAACATAATGACCATAGTGGTATCATCTTTGTTGAACCACCCATCAAGAAGGCCCACATTGAACTCATTGAAGACATCATCCTTTCTCCACCTTCTTCACCACCATCACCACCCTCACCAATAGAGTCGATGGATCCAAAATCCATTCCTCCTAACTTTTTTTTTTCATAAACACCATTTCCTTGGGGCCTTTGACTTATCAATGCGAGGTGAGGCTCCCTCTTCTCTTCCCTTCCTATATCCTGAAATGATCGATGATGATACACCTTCTATTAATGTCATTCAATGTCAAGATGATGAATCTATACTCACCTACCTTGGTGCAAAAGACTCATATATTCATCGGTCATTACCATCTGAGACACAAACCATGTTGAATGAATCGACTATCAAAATCAACATCCATACTTAGGATGACCCGCACATTCTAAAGATCGGCCAATCTTTAGATGTTGTTGAACAAGAAGCCATCACTTCTTTTCTCAAAAACCATAACCATGATTTCACTTGGTCTTACACTGACATGCCTAGTATTGACCCCACCATAGTGGTCCACAATATCGTAACCATTCCCGATGCCAAACCTATAAAACAAAAGCTAAGGAAAATGCACCCTCACATTGCTCTTCTAGTCAAAGAAGAACTTCAACACCTTCTTTCTATTTCCTTCATCTTACCCATTGATTATCCTCAATGGATTTCTAACATTGTCCCTGTCACTAAGTGACGGAGAGGAATTTGCATTTGCATGGATTTTTGTGACCTCAACCTAGCTTGCCCAAAATATGAATTTCCTCTACCTAGTATTGACCAACTGGTTGACCTTACCACTAGTCACAAGATGCTATCACTCATGGATGGCTTCTCGAGTTATAACCAAATATTTATTGCCCTAGAGGATCATCACAAAAACTACATCCATCACCCATTGGGGACCTTCTATTATCGATTCATGCCTTTTGGCCTTAAAAATGTTGGTGCCACATATCAATGGGCTATGACTTACATCTTCCATGACATCATGCACCATATATTGGAAGATTACATAGATGATCTCCTGGCTAAATATAAATGCCACTCCGAGCACCTCACCATCCTAAAAACCATCTTTGACCGCCTCATTAAATATTGTGTTCACCTTCAACCCAAGAAGTGTGTCTTTACGGTTCTCTCGGAAAACTCCTAGGATTTATCGTCTCCTTATGTGGTATAGAGGTTGACCTTGCTAAAGTCAAGGCCATTCTTGAAATGCCTCCACCCACTAACATGTGGCAACTTCGTAGCCTACAAGGTAAGTTACAGTCTATTCATTGTTTCATTTCACAACTGTCCGATCGGTGTTAACCATTTCATCACCTTCTCAAAAAGGATGTTTCCTTTAAATGGGATGAGGACTGCCATAAAGATTTTGAAGCCTTAAAATAATACCTTCTCTAACCACTTGTACTCATTCCACCTAAAGACGATCAACCCTTCTACCTATACATCTTAGCTACCGATCACTCCTTGGGGGCCATGCTCACTCATCGCGATGAACAACACAGGGAACATGTGATTTATTGCATAAGCCATACTCTTTTAGACTACGAAACCCGATACACCCATGCAGAAAAACTTTTCTTAGCCTTAGTTTTTGTTGTCACCAAAATCTGCCATTACCTACTTAATCACGAAACCTACGTTATGACCAACACCGACCTCTTACACTTCATGTACACCAAACCTTACCAAAATCAACGAGATATAAGCTAGCTTATGCTTCTGGCCGAGCTCAAACTCAAATTCACCCATCAAAAGTCCATCAAGGGCTAGGCTATCGCTAACCAATTAGTGTGCACCTATTTTTGGGGACCAACCCTTTAACTTTGACTTTTTAGATGAGTCTATTACTACTGATCCTTGGAAAACTGCGTACCAAATGACACTCTTCTTCAATGGTTCCAAGTGTCAGCGTGGGGGTGGGGCTGGTGTTATCCTCATTCCACTTGATGGTGAACCCATGCCTTTGTCTTTCAAACTCGATTTTGATTGTACAAACAATATTATTGAATATGAAGCACTCGTATTGGGTCTCTAGGTTGCCTATGCCTTAGATGTTAAGTCAATCAACATCTTTGGTGATTCTCAATTGGTCATAAACTAAGTCAATGGTATATACCAGTGTCATAATGAGATACTTCAAAAGTATAAGGATCATGTGTAACACCCTCGACAATGGTTATATTCCTCTTCATTTCAAGTGTTGACATGTGATTTTCTTGATAAAGGTGTGTTCTTTTGACTACTAAAGATCATGCTTGAAATGGATAAATCAATTATGCTCTTTGATTGGAGGGCTGGTATGTTGTTGCTTGAAATAATCTATTTCACTCTCTTTGGATAAGCTGCAATTTGGTTTTAAGAGTTGCAACTTACCTTTCGCTATTGGACTCATCCTTGGATTAATTCCATTGATCCAAGGTATGTTTTAAATCTTCTTATTATAACTGAATGAAAAAATTGACATTCATTGATTGTGAGGCTTAATGGACTGAACTTGTGTTTGTGGAAAATTCTTTATTATCTTGGAAATAGTGCTTGCATTCTATTTTGTGTTGAGCTCAACTCTTCTTGGTCAACCCTTGTAGGGTGCTTATGGTGTCAAGGGAAACAAGAACCGTACTTTTGGATTATTGAGATAAATGGATGGTTGTGTACCCTAATAAATACGGGATTTAGGTAGGTTACCTAACTACTATTACTATACCCCTTTACGAGGGATGACATTCTAACCTAAGTTGTTAGCTTGTAAGGAAGTAACCAAGGGGGATGTTAAGTTATTTCTAACCCTATAGTTTTTGGTTAAAAATACATCCTATCCTAGGGTGACAAACATTGTTGGGGTTATATCCTAAGGTTATTTATTTAAACTAACCTAAGATCTAACCTAAGAAAATTCTATCTATCCTAAACTAATGGGATATGAAAGGGGACCTAGGGGCCATTGGCAATGGGAACTAAGTCGTGGTTCCAAAGCTTTTTATTGGGATTTTTTTTATTTGGTTTTTAATACATGAAATGACTGCCAGCGTGGTAGGGGTTAGTGAAAGTTAGAGAATCTATGTGGAAGCATCTCTAAGTTTGGAAATTCATTATGAATTGCAATTGGGTCTCACCAACTATGAATGGTGGTGGTAAGGAAATATAAGTGGGAAAATTGGTTTTAATGGGATTAATGTGCCTCGGGTTTGGCGAGTAAGCCATCTTGGAAGGCATGTTGGAAGATTCATTGGGGGTTATTTAACTTTGCATGCTTCACAATTTTAGCTCCACGTGGAGCTATCTAGTTTTTCGAACCAAAGAGTTTGATCTCCACCTTGTGGTTATTTTTGAACTCTCTGAGCTATTTTTGGTTTGAGGAATGTATAAGTGGGATTGTGGAAAAAGAATGTGGTTGTTTGATCTTGTTTGGAGGAGAAGAGGTCTTGGAAACTTGGATAGAAGTCTTCTTTGAATTATCGGAAGCACTATCAGGCATGATAGGCTCTACCCATTAAGATTTCTTGCTTTCTTCTAAATGATTTATTAAAACAATTATACACACTAGGAAATTTTGTATTTTCCCGATGTATGTGGTTATTTACTTGCATGTAAGCTTGGAAACTATGTGGGTTTTGAATTAAAATCCTTTGTTGTTATTGACAGCTTTTTGAAAACTTCTTTATTCAAGTGTTAGAGGTTTGCATGTATTTTTTTCGAACTCTATAATCTGTACTACAACCTCTTCTCGACCTCTGTAACTTGAAATAGTAGTTTTGTTATTGTATTTAAGATTGTAGCTTGTTTTCTTGCATTTGAAAATACAGAGAAAAGAGTTGGCTTATTACTTGTGGGGTTCTGAATTCGTTATTGGGTTGTCATGTTTCAATCTATGTACTTAAGCTCATTGAGCTTGAGTTAAAAGCTCCTTGGCCATTTTTAACTTGAACTGACAGTGTTGTTGGGATGGTCTTGTATCTCTGTTTATGGTTGTGTTTGGGTAGTTGTAGTAGCACTCCATGAATATTCTAAACTTGTATTGAAGTCGTGATTGGTTTTAGCTTTATTTGGACTGAGTGGTTGTTTGAACTATGTCGAACTTATTGAGGTTTTGAACCTTGAAACTTGTATATAGTTCTTATGAATTTTGTACTCATTGTTGAGTTATTGTGTTGTGCTTTGTACTTGAGTTCTATACTGAGATTTTATTCTTCCTTATGAAAACGGAAGGCTTGAACCCATAATAGGGTGTTGGTATTATTATGAGCTTTTACTAGAGCCATGTTATTCCATTTTAAATTCGTATTTGAACTTGAGTTGTTTGAACTTGTGATTTGTGCATGAATTTAACACAACATGTATTCCTTGTTGGTCATTTTGATTCTGTATGGGGAAATTGATGAGTTGTATACTTACTAGTTTTTTCTTTGAATTGAAAACTGTAGTTTCCTTTAGTACTGTTTGATGGAAGGGGTCTTGTGAGTTGGTCGAATTTGACTGTAACTTCTTTGAGACCTCCTTTGTTTTGACGATTGAAGGAATGATTGTTTTACTTCTACCTCTAGACTGTACTATGTTTTCAAACTTAATGGGGCATGTGAATCTTAGAGTGTATTTTATTCATATCTACTCTGAGTGTATTCTTGTCTTGTGGGAAATCTTGACTACTTTGTTCTTAGAAATAATTGGAACTAGAACTGTGTTCCATTAAGGAACAGACTTATCAATTGTAGAGGTTCTTGGAAAGAGTTACCTCTTCCTTTCTATCTTTTAAGTGAAACAAACCCTACCTATCGTATGATTTTTAAGGAACTAGAGAGGTTTGTGGTTATCTTGTTCAGATGAGTTGGAAGAAGGTAGGACAGACTAGTCTTATCAAATCACTTAAATATTTACTTCCATCTGAGTAGTGGGTTTTGGTTGAATGCTAAGTTCAAACCTGTTATTTTGTTTGTGGTGCAAAAGTTTCAGTACCACTTACATGGATGTTGACAATGTGAATCTTGCTTGGAAATTTAAACTGCCTTCTCATTATCAGTTTGTTACTAATGTTTGTAATGGTGATTCAGTCTTCAGTTGTTGTGACTTCCCTATCTTTTTCAATTGGAGGAATTTTACTCAACTGTTATACTCTTGTTGAACCACCTTGTATTAAAGAGAGAGAGTTATACTCTCTTGGGAGGGCGATCTATAGTTTGAGACTGTATTGTGTTTTCTTCTTAGAATTGATTTGAATTTGAGCTAGGTGATAAGGTTAGGTCTTCCTGCGAAGGTTGCTTGGAAAATTGGAGGTATACAGGCTTGACTGTGCGTTTGGTTTTGAGATCTCTTTTGGAAACTAACTTAAGAGTTTCTAAGTTGTATTAGATGTTGGATGTCATTTCATAGTATAAATGAAATGAAATATGGTTTGGGTCCTCATGGGTATGTGATCCTTTTCTCGTTGACAAATAAAATTATGGATTGAACTTCTCATTATTTGTTCTCTTCTTTTTTTTATTGAAGCATGGAACTTACTAATATCTATTATGTTGTAACTAACCCTTTTGCAGATTGGGAAAAGTTAAATGTACTCTTCTATCTTTATGAATTTAAGAGATAAATTAATGTTAAGACTTGTTTATTGATCCAAAACTAAATTGATAGGATCTATTAAGTCTTGTGGTATAATTTTGAAGTTGTAGATTATAAAATGTTACTTCCTTAGAAGTAATCCAAATTTCTTAATTGTACTTCTTACTTGATGTTATTACTTATGATTACTTGCTTGATGTTTTACAATTGATTCATGAAAGAAAAGTTGTTTAATGAAGCAATTAGTGGAATGCACTTTACTTTAATGCTTAGTGCTTATCATGCTCAGTTCATTGAACTGACCCGTGCTAGCAATTTTGCAGATGGACATCGTAAGTGATTAAAGAAGATAGGAACTTTCATGTTGTATTGGGTTATTTGATTTTGAACCTTATGTAAAGAGTTTCGATTCATTCTTTAATTGTATTGAAAAAGAAAAGTTGTATTCTTTTTGGATTGAAGGTTGTTTGTCATACAACATGCCTGAAATACTTAGTCTTGTAAATGAAAAAGTTTTAAATGAGGAATTTGAATGTTGGAGATTTACTTGTATTGGTTGTGTAATCTATCTTATAGAAGATGGAATTTCTATCTTGATGACATTATTCATATCTGTTATATGTATAATTCGGATAAACTTGATAAGTTAGATAAAAAGGGAATTAGTTTAATCTCCCTTAATAAGATGCAGCTTGTTAAGTTGCATAAGTTATAAATCTTATCTAAACAATTCTAATATAGTACTTAAATGTGTAATGAATATGTGATGAAACATTAGAGTTGTGAAAGATAAGAAGGGTTTGAAAAACCCAAACACTTAATCAAATAGAGGAAGGTTCTTCCTCACTAAATGATACATAACCCAAAGAAGGGTGACATGATCGTTAAACATAAACTTCATTTCTTATAAAGTCTACCATGGTTGAACCTATTTGGTGGCTACACCTTCTATGAATGATTATGATGTATGTAATGGAACTTATGCTATTGCTGTCCTATTTTGATTAATTGTTGTTAAACTAAATAAATGAACATTAAAATCAATCATGAGTTAGAGGAAGTTCTTTAATGCTTAATTGAACCAAGTATAGAACAAGGACTTGAGGAGTGTTGGATTAGGGTTTAGCATAGACACTGTAATCTGTTTTATAATCCAAATTAACTTAACATTAATAACCTCCTTGGTGTATGTACATTGTGATGAGGTAGTTTCTGTAGGATGTTGGCGCACACCAACTATAGGAATGTACCTTTGAGAAGACTTGGGTCTTCTCGAGGATACAGCATTACAGTTGACATGTGGCAACACCCTTCTGCATTGATCATCTACATCTACACACAATAAGGACTTGAACTTAGTTTTTCTCTAGGTCAAGTTAGTAACATGTTTAGGATAGGGAGTAACTTTCTATAACTTAGGGTACTTTGGCACATCCGGTTGACTTAGGTCAAATGAGTATGCCTTTTACCCTAATCCATCAAAAGTGTCTTCCTATAATAGACTATGTTCCTAACTCGGGCTAGGGTTAAACCTTGAACAAGTGGACTGACGGTAGTCAGTAAAGACCATTCATGATAACAGAAGAGTGGGGAGAAGGAGGAATTCTAAAATGACGAGTATGTCATCTAGGAATAGTGACATACACGTATGTTGTAAAATATTTGGCCAAAGTATCACAAGCTACTGGTTGTGTTGTCTTATGTCACCTAGTTTAAAGCCACATGATACCAGATGAATATTGGTAACAAATATTTAGGTATGTTCTTTAAACAAGATCACTTAGTACCCGGATTAGGGTGAAAACCAAGTATACGAAGTATACGATAAGTATTCAATACTTAAAGTGAAACATGAATAGATTAGTAGATAACCAAGTCATGGAATGAATAGATCAGTGTATTACTGAGTCATTTATAGCTGCATATGGTTATCTGTTATGAGATTTATTGGCATTGAATGTGTGTTCTAAATTAAGTTTTATTTAGAATAGTGAACATTAAGTAAAAAAAAAATTCCCTTGTTTCTAAAGTCTTAAAATGGGAATGTTACATTATGTGGACATAATTTTGACCACTTTCAACCATTACACCCTTCAAACCATCCCACATTCTACTAACAAATTTGTAGATACCATGGCCTACTTGGCTTCTCAGATACCCACTTTTCCCGATGACTCTAAAATTTTTTTCACCGTATAAAGAATTTAGTCACCCTCTTATTTACCTCATGAAGTTTACTCTATTGGGCTGCTGCTCCCAACCCGAGTGACCTTTGGTATAAACAATACTTAGACTATCTTTCCCTCTCCATATTACATCCTCGACCTCACTCGTAAGGGAAAACGCACCTTTCTTAAAAGGGTATCTCATTACATCATCATGGGTGGCCTCCTCTATAAGTGCGGATTTGATGGTATTCTCTTACGGTGCCTTACAAGTTCTGAAATTCCTTATACCATTAAGGAAGTTCATGATGGCATATGTGGAGGTCACTTCAGTGGCCTTGTTGTTGCTAAGCATATTCTTCACCTAGGCTATTACTTGGCCAACCCTTAACCATGATTGTTGCGATTACATTAAGCATTGTGTAAAATGCCAACAACATGCCAACCTTCATCATACACCCAATCATGCCTTATAGGTCACCCGTGACCTTTGGCCCTTCTCTCAATGGGGTTTGGATCTTGTTGGAGAGATCAATCCCCATTCTTCCTAGTGACATCAATGGATAATCACCACTACCGAATATTACACCAAATGGGTTGAAGCCATACCTCTCATCTCCACAAAAGTTGAGAAAATATGTGAGTTCATCAATCATCACATCATCTGTTGCTTTGGTGTCCCACATCGCCTCATCACTGATAACGGAAAACAATTCAAAAATAAAACCTTGCAGAAACTTTGCGATGCCTTTGGTATTCAGCTAAGTTTCTCATCACCTTATTACCCACAAACCAATGGCCAAGCTGAATCCACTAATAAAACCCTGAACAAAATTCTCATGAAAGTGGTTAATGATACTGGGAAGGACTGGAATACGCACATTCCTTTCACCATGTGGGCATACCATACTAGTATTCACACTTCCACTGCTGCCACACCTTTTTCTCTAGTCTATGGTACAGAGGTTGTTCTGCCTCTCGAAGTCCAAATTCCATCACTTTGTATTTCTCTTCATGACATGCTCAATGATGATGACTTTTTCCAGGACCGTTTAGCACAACTTGAGTTATTAGTCAAACGTGGTCTTAATTCTCTTGACCATCTTCAAGTTTACCAAAAATGTGTCAAATGTGCCTGTGACAAATGTGTCCATGAACAAACCTTCCAAGTCAGTGACCTTGTCTTAAAAGAAAATCAACATGTAACCAAAGCGTAAAAAATTAAACGAGGAAAATTTTCTCCTAATTGTCTTGGACCATACATCGTGACTCATACTTATGGATTAGGTGCTTATCGTTTATCTTCACTAGACGGTAAACCCAAACCTAAGCCCCTTAATGCCTTGCATCTTTTACCATTCTACTATTGAATTTCAATCCTACCTCACCTTCTACCTCTTTTCATGCTCATCCCTTGAGCACTTTTCACTTCCCTCCTTTCACTATACCACCCCCTAATGATTAAACAGGAATCATGTGCATACCCATCGCATATTTTTAATCTTCTCTTAAATATGTGGACCACGGCACTTTGCACATGGCATTATTCTTATGGATACTTTTTATCTGCTTTTAGATGAGATCCCATGGTCATTTCACCTTTCTTTCTAAACAAGAATCTGATACTTCACCTTAATCTTGTCCATGACTTAAAATCCCTCACATGGGATCCAACTCCTTGAGTCAAAATTCTAATAAATAGATGACTCCCTCAAAAAGGACATCTTTCTCTCTACATCACTGCTATAAATAGACCGCTCCCTTAAAGGACAACTATGTAAAGATTTGTAAAAAAAAATCTGAAGCTTCCCGCATCGATCAGCTTCGTGAAGACCTCAAGGAGTTAATTTTCTCATCCCATATAGACTTCCCACATCTATCAGTCTATCTCAAATATAAATCAAAATAGAAATCTTTTTCATCATGGCCTCACTCATTGTGATCTTAGATCTTTCGCCAAAAGGAATGCTACTAAATACCATATAAAATAACCACTTTTCACCCTCTCACCATTTGCACTTTCATTTCCTACCGCCTCAAGGGACCTACTAGAACCATGAAATTTGGTGATCATGTGACTACTCTTCACCTTTAGAATAATCAATCATGCAATGTATTTAGGGTCTTACGTTCATCAGCCTATCTAAGGTATGACCCACCCGTTATGATCCTTACCAATCAGGTGGCTTTCTTACCTCCTCTTATCTTTTAACCTTCTTCATTACATATTGATTACCTTATACAGACTAGATCCTCGACGCTTATCTTTGGGTAATTTTCCTCTTTTCGCCACAATCAACTCAAAATCACCCATACCAATGTGCCCACAATTCACCCATACCTAAAATGACCTCAACTCAACCATGCCTATAACCTACCAACTCATTCTCATACCTCCTCACATTCTTCCCTAGCTTATGGGAGAACTACATTGGCCTGAGGTCCCTTTTCACCAGGATTATGTAGGCCGCACTCCAAGGGCATGGGGCCCTTGGAAGTTAGATTGACAACTCTCTACCCTAAGCAATTCCCCTTTCCTTTTCCTAATCACAATCTACCCTCGTTAGTTTCCTTTTTATATCAATAATTGGAAATTAAATCAAACAAATAACAAATTGCTTCACATCTTTGTCATCATCATTCATACATTGATTATGTCTACCATTGCTTTACCATTATCATGCATGTTACTATAAAACATCTCAACATGACTCATATCATCATTAATTACACAAATTAATGAATCACAAACTCAACCAATCTTGACTCCATTCATGCCTAAACCATAACCCGACTCAATCCATGCCTATGATCCGACTCCATCCATGCCTAAACCACAACATGACTCAATCCATGCCTATGACCCGACTCCACCATGCTTATGACCTATATCAACCATGCTTATGACTCCGAGTTCACCATGCCTAACACACGGAGCCTCTCGAGAATCGGTACATCATCTCGGCTAGCCTCTCGAGAACCGGTGGCATCACCACGATCCTTTCTCGGGGCTCAATGGCCCCCATGCTCTCCACACTATGGGTGTGGGATCTGGTCCTCTCACTCGAGGCCTGCCATGACCTATACTCTCCATAGGATATAAAATCTATCCTCGCCACTATCAACTCGATCCTAATAATACAGGCCTCACTTATAGAATCCCATAATTTGGCTATGTGTAATGTCTATGGTGGTTCCATCGGCCTGTGACCACGTCTCGCCCCGCCTATATTTGGGACCCTATCTCGGTGCTCGTGGTGGTGCTGCCATCACCTCGCACCCGTGCCTCGTAAGGCCTCATTCTCGCACTGTGCAAAAGGCCAATTGGCCCTCAGTATACCTGTGAACTTGTGCTTGTAGGGTAGTCACCGTGTACCTCATCACCATCTCCACCCTAGGCCATCTGGACCTATAGAATAACCACCTGTGCATGCAAAACGACCACCTCTACCTCTAAAACTACCAACTACCCCTATACCATCCCTAATTGTGTAATCAGGGTCACCACCGCCTCGTAGGGCATCTATCTCGAGTGGTGATGGTGGCTAAATCCGCTACCCCCACTAAGAGGTACAACTCGTAAATGAGCTACCCACCACTGTCTATATCTATCAGTCACCCCCACATCATCAATCTGTTGGTCTCTGTCACCTGCTCCTCCTACCCTATAGGTACTTTTAGCTGTGGTAGCAGTAGTAGTCTCTCCACATCATCTCTTTGGTACTATGGGAAGGGTAGGGGTATGTCCTATGGCAGCCCAAACTACCATCTGACCCTATCTATAGGAATCATCTCGTCCTCTCCGGCACAATGCCCTTATATCCATCTGAGTATCTGTAAGTCATCTAACTCATCAGCCATCTATCTATATGAGGAATAACCCACATATGGTCTCTAAATAATGTCCACGCTAGATAACCCCTCCAAACCACTGAATAACCACCTGTAATAAGCCACATCATGCATAGCCCTACCTTCTCGACGCTCGCCAATAACAAGTACCCATCACTTGTACCCCACCCAAACAAAACCCGGCTTGAATGCATCCTCTCGAGGCATACCAATCAGAAAAACACACATAATGTGATCATAGGCCGAACAGTGAAGAACAAATGTGTAGCATAAGCTGAACCTGTAAAGCCACCCATACTCCCATAGCTCTATATATAACTCCACGAGGAATGCTGACACCCATGCAAAGCAAGTCCTTTCTATCACCATATCATGTAACACCCCCATTAGTGATCATGGGAATCTCCCACCCTCTACATCCGGTAGTGTAAAACAATAGATTGCCTCCATCAATAACACTACTAGCCTCGTCTCATTTATACGGGCCCGGTACATCTCTTCATAGCTCAGTGGCACTGTGGAATGTCATCTCCTCTAGTCCCTCACCAAATACTATTAGCATCAACTCCTCAGATGCCTCTGATGAGGAGATCGAGTATACTTGCGGCCCTAATATTGGTAATCGTAGGATCCTGTAAATATCCTCCAGGGTGAATGTCATCTCCCCATCGGTAGGTGGAACGTGTTGGTTACTAAAACCCATCTATTGATGAGGGTAACCATCAAACTCTCGCCGCTCTTTAGACTACATGTTGGTAGCGACGAACCCAATCAAGTTGAAATCTGCCTGTCACCACTCCTTGACTATCACAGCCCCACGCACTATCAAGAGTAGGGTGACACCCTATCACACATTCTCAACTCGATCTTTTCCTGTATCAATGAAACATCACATTACTACCTTTGAACACCACAGAACTCGTTTGTTACTTTCCTAAGCATTCAAGTGTTGATATGTGATTTCTAGTAAATGGATTGTGTACCTCGATTCGGGAATCATGCTTGATATGTATTAAATTTCTTGCAGATTACGAGATCTTGGTAGTCAAAATATTAATAGACTCTTTTATTTATTTCATCTTGTGGTGAATATTAATCTGATCACGGAATGAAATTATACAGTATTCATCAATAATATCTAGACTTGGACCGGAGGAATTGATCCAAGTAATGCTTTAATTTTGTGAAGTGATAAAATTAGATCCCGAACCTTGAACAGGTTGCAGGTATGGAAGCATTTGGTAAGGCTCAGTCGGGAGTATGACTCGGGCTGATCTTGAGAAATGAAACGGTTCCCGATATCTGGTATATACGGAAGGTCTCGATTAAATACCGTAATAATTCATTGACATACACTTACTGTAATAAGAACAGGAGTGGCTCTGTTCTAGAAAGTATGATGCGGAGTCTCTCCGAGTTTTCGGAGAAGGACCAAACTGAATTACTAAGGGTTAGTAACCTAAAACAATAACCTAACCTAGGGGTTAGATTATTGTTAGTCTAACCTAGACCTAGGCTATGTGTTATGATCCTAAAATAATAACTAAGTGCAAAATGGTTAGCATGGTTCTTACCCTAAAACTCTAACCTAAGATACTAACCTAGCTAACTAAGAGTTTATGAGAAGGGGCCTTTGAAGGGTGGCGAACCATGGGCGCTATTCTCTATGGCAATAAATGGGAAGGATAAGGATGAGGGACAGGCAGATGGCGGAGGCTTAGGCGGCGGCTAACCTTGGCAGACTTGGCAATTACTAAGTTTTGAAATGAACTTGAGATTTTGATGGACTGTCGCCAATTTTGGCGGTCGGTGGGAGTAGAGATTAGGCGGGAAAATTGGTTTAATGGCATTTATTGTTTAGGGAGTCGAGCCCGGAGCTCGCGAAATGGCATGCAAACGAGAAGTTGGAAGGTTTGTTTGGTGTATCGCGATTTTCGGTCTACTCTCTCTCTCTCTGCTAGTTTACTGGTTCTTCGCACCAGTTCTCTTTGAGTTGCATGGCGAGAATGAATTTCTCTGGCTCTTTTCTCTGCCATGGAGGATATATTGTAAACGGACAAAATTTTGTTGGTCGCTGTATTTGGGAAAAAGAAAAGGAAGTTTGAGCTCTTCCTGTTGTCTTCTTCGGAAATTCGATCAAAATACAGGCATGTTAGGCCCTATCCTTTAAATATTTTGCTGTCTTTCAAATGTCTTCATTAAAACAACTCTGTTCATTTGTTTGTGAAGATTAGATAAATTTTCCTATGAAGATTTAGTTGATTTTGGCTCTGTATCTCTTCTGGTTCGATTTTTGGCAATTTCCGCTTGTTGGGTGTTTGTTGAAATCGAACTTCAACTCTGTTTGTTGTGTATTCCTTCTGGTTTAAATATGAGAGATTTATATTTATAAAGGTTTGAATGCTCGGCCTGTTTGGCGAGAGCCCGTCGAATATACTTGTGAAGGGTATAGATCACTGTTTTGCTGTCGACTTTCGATCGTCAATGCTGTTGTGAGACAGTAGGGAATGATACTGGTGTACCATTTGATTGTTCTGTGCTTTTGAAGATTTTCGAAGCTCTGTCATGGTTTTGTTAACAGCGACTAATGATACTTTGTGGGTTTCATTGTTTTCTAATTTCTGGCTTGGAATAGGCAACTGTTGAGTTACCGTAGTCTTTAACGACTCAGTGGATTTCATGATTGAATCGTTTACAGTAATCTACTGTTGTGAATGTAGATTCATCTTGAGTTTTGTTATTATATTGTCGTGGAAGCCTTGTGGAAAAGACAGGTTTTGTGGCTACTGTTATTGTAGTAAATACTGAGTATTGACTTTTTGTGGATGTATTGCCTTTCCTTGCGAAAATTGTTCGAAGGTTTCGAAGCAGCTCAGTTTATTTCATTGTTTTGGAATGAGTATATTGATTTGCTTATACTTGTTTCATTCGGAATGTTTGTCTTGAATGGCATGGAAGGATTTATCAATTAATTCTATTTTTATACTGTTGTTGGGTTTGTGATTATGGGCGCAAATCCGTTATCAGTATGTAGTGTGAATTAGTGGATTTATTAGGATTGAATTCGACCATCTGTGAGGAGACGTTTCAATGTTCTATTTCTATTTTGGTCACTGTTCAAGTTAAAATGTGTATATACAGTTGTTAAGTGTTGATCCAGTGACTTGAAGGGAAAATACATCTTCAAGACCTCTGTATTTTCTTGGAGTACTTTGTGTTGCATGTTGCTTTGGTGAGTACAGATTCCTTAGGTGATCAACTACATATTCAACTGTTCTATTTGTGCTAAATTATTGGCGAGTACGATCGGGTTTCTTGGTTGAAATAAGAGCTTGATTGTTTGTCTGATTTTTATATCGTCATTGATGACTATTTTTTCGTGTTACAGCCTGTTTGGGTGAGTTGCACTAGGGATTTGCATGCACCAAGGTAGGGATCGATTGATGGTGTTCCTTTCCGTTTGTTCAGCCCGATAGACTGAGAAAGTATAAGTATGCTAAGTTCCTTTCTGTTTGTTCGATTCGATTGATTTGAACATGAATTGGAATCAATGTGTGGTCATCATAGCATAGTTTCTCGGAAACCTTAAAAGGCTTAATGTTATAGAGTTGTTGATTACAGCAATACGCTTGAAGCTCTTGCTTTCGAACTTGGTTCGAAAGCCTTCTTGTGTTTAGGAGAAACTAGTTTTGGACATCGATTGATTTATGGATAGTTGATGTGTTAGTTCTTTGTCTGAGAGATTTCTTTGAGTTTCTATTTTCGTGATTTAGAACAGTGATCTTGATTTGGCTGTCTAACTTGTTCATTTATATCTTGGTTATTTGTTCTCATAAGTGAAGCGATCTGGTGATGAACTTATGTAAAAAGGAAGTAAGAATGGATTGATTCTTTCTCTTCCTTTATTTAATATTATTGATAATGAACTATCAGTAGGAAATTAATTTGGTAACGTTTTGGTAGGATTCCAAATTGTTATGATATTTCCTTTTTTTTGAAAGAATGCAACAATCTGACCAGTGTCGTGATTTGGATTCAATGATTGTTTATATGCCTTCGTTCTTGTTTCTTTAATATCTGATGAAAAATTAGAAAGTGTTTAAGACTATTCAGTAACAATGATAGAGTTACATGTTTGTAATCATTTAGTATTACAAGGACATAGCCTGAATATGTTTTCTTATTTGGATATTTGATCTCATTTAAACAGGGTGTTTAATGGAAACAATTGATGGATTGCAATTGTTTTAAAAGTTAGTGCTTATCATGCTCAGTTCATTGAACTGACTCATGTTGACTATTTTTGCAGATGGTTGCCGTAAGAGGTAAATACAATGCAGATCTGGCGATCCGATCGAGATAGTTTATTTGATTTATTAAGAATTACAGCTTGAGTTTATAGATGTACTATATGTGAAAAGATGTTTCTTTTCCGTTAGCATTATATCAAATATGCTGTTGCATATATGTAATTGTATGAGTTTTGAAAGGAATGAAAATAAGCGTTTGATACTTATGTGTTGTATTCTATTCTGAAGGATGAACTTCTTCGGTCTATGTAACGAAGAGGCATAGTTATCTTTGTATAATATGGATGCTTTTGTGATTGACAATGAAAGCTTGTAAGTAATTAGACTAAATTCTTATGAGTATTTAGTAGTTCTAATTTGATCTGGATAATGCAATATTGTAACTTAAATATTGTCTCTCTAGAAGATAGGTTAAAAAAATTGAGCCTAAAAGATAACGCTAAACAAGTTGGATTGAATTACTAATCCCTAGTCCTAAGTATACCAGGACAATAGTAGATTGGATTCTTAATCATTCATAGCTTTAAAATGAAAGGTATGATATGAATTCAGTTAAGAGAACTGATAGGCAATCAATGGAGTTTCAGGTGGCAATCTCAAGCATAGGTTATGAGATATTGTCTGAATCTGTTGCTTAGAATCAGATGTATTCTAATGACTCCTTGATAGAAACTAGACCATAATACCTCTACCAAGTAATGGAATAATAGAGGAGGGTCGTCTTAAGAAAATGAATCCAGGGATTTGGAAAGGCTAACCTTAGGGAAAAGTCTTAAGAAGTAATTTAAACTCTAGTGCGTAACGCTTGTTTTGGGTAGATCTTCTCGAGGCGGATCTAAAGGTTGACGGCATAAAGTCGATCGCGAGTGTACCTCCGAGAAAGATTAGGATCTTCTCGAAGTTACAACAATGCAGGTGACTTATGGCGACACCCCTTGCATTGATCGTTGAGATTTACACTTGATTTCGCACGAGTTACCCAGGGACCGATTAAGAACGTGGTCATGTTATATGACTGCCTCGAAGATTTGGGGTGTCATGACACACCTTTGGTTGAAGCTGCAGGTTGAACCAAGGTATGTCATCATATCCCTAATCCTCGTAGGCATCCATATAACATTATCACCTTGTTAATCTGCCTCCGAGTGATTCAATTGTGAAAGAAAGGACTGACAGTAGTCAGTATAAGACATTCTATATAACATATGAATGGGGTGAAGGACGTATTCCAGATTGACGAGTATGCCGTTAAGGAATACGAGACATGAACAGTATGTTTCAAATCTTTGGCCAAAGTATCGCAAGCTGCTGATTGCGTTGTCCTGATTCACCTAGTCTAAGGGATGAGATGCCGATGAATAATGGTAACAGTTATTCAGTTAGATTCCTTAGACGAGCATTACGAATTCCCATTAGGGAAGAGAACCGCAAGAGTGATGTGTTAAATAAAAACACCGACTCTTATTACTCATGAATAGATCGGTAGATTACCGAGTCATGGAATGAATAGATCGGAAGTACTCCGAGTCATTACAGCTGCATATGGTTGCTTGTTATATGAATGGTTATTTGAATTGTGAGTTCTAAATTATGTATTTAGAACCAGTATGCAATTATCAAAAAAAAAAAAAAAAATTCACTTGTTCTAAAGTTAAAAATGAGGATGTTACATCTTGGTATCAGAGCTGAAGGTTGCAGCTCTTGGACCTATTGAGTCCATAATCTGATAAAAACCCGAATTTTCTTGTAACAGAAAATGGTTAGAACAAGGGGGAACGTTGCGAGTAATGCTCCACCTGAAGAAGGAGCGGCAACAACCCAGAAACTGGATGAGATCCTTGCTGCCCTGTTGGACACAAGAGATCGTTTAGCTGTACTCGAACAGCAGGTGATGGGGAATGAGGAGGAAGAAGAAGCTGATAATGATAATCAGCAACCTCCTGAGGACAACCCCGAAATGGGTGTTGATGTTAATGCTGGAAATGTACCTGTCCAACCAGAAAACAAAAGGGCCGATTAGCGTGAGAACTCACTAATGATATAAAAGGATAAGCCCACCTAAGTATGATGGCACCACATTAGGAGATGGAGTGAGAACGGCTCGTGAAATGGAGAAGTACTTTGCTATAAGGAACTTCTCGGAAGAAACCAAGGCAATATGGGGAGCCTATCAGCTTTCTCACGAAGCATCTTCGTGGTGGGATAGCCGAAAAGCTGAACTAAATATTGATGAGACCAATATCACTTGGGATCAATTTAAAGGCTATTTTAGGCAACGTGCTGCCACAACTTTTCTATGATCGAAAAATGACGAAATTTCAGAACTTGACTCAAGGGAAGTTAACAGTAACTGAATTCTGGGAGCGGTTTACAAAACTTCTCAAGTATGTACCGCAGTACCAAACTGACGAAAAGTTCAGGATACGGAAATTCATCATGGGATTGAATCCTGTGATAGGGGGAGAGGTCGATGTTCACAGTCCAACCACTATGGAAGGAGTTGTTGAAAAGGCCATAAGGCAAGAACAGAAATTGAAGGCTATTTCTGCTCATAAGGAGGAAGTGCGGAAGAAGACTGCAAACCCTTCTTCAACCTCTCTTGCACCCAGAAAAGGACCATGGAAAAAGTTTGGGAACAAGAGTAAGTTTCCAGGAGATAACAATAAGAAGGCAGCAGTAAATAAGCCTGCAGGAAATGTGAAGGATAATTTTGCAAAAAATTATAATAATGGTCAGAAGTCCTATGGAGGACAGCGTGACAATTATAAAACTGGAAGCAACTTTGAGCCTAAGAAGGGACCTGTAGGAGGCTGCTACACTTGTGGTAAAGATCATTACGCAAATCAGTGCCCTTTGAAGAAGGATGATCGTAATCAGCAGCATAAGATACATGCTGCAGTAGCGGACAAACAAGCTGAAAAGCAAGTGACACCTATAGAAGTTCCGGGTAAGTTATTCGGCATACCTGTCACTATTCTTTTTGATACAGGAGCTACTGAATGTTTTATATCTAACAAACTAGCTTCTAAACTTAAAAGAAAAGCTGGAAAAATGGATAAATCTTGGACTGTACAGTATGGTAATAATTCTGTTCATACAGTGAGTATGTGTCTTTTTGGAGCGGTCCTTGACTTACCTAACTTTTCCACGGAAGTTGATCTCTATGTTGCACCTTTGGGATCGTATGACATTGTCATCGGTGTTAATTGGTTAGCTGACCATAAAGCAAAGGTAGATTGCTATGAAAAGAACATAGAATGTTTAGATGATCAGCTGGAATCAGTAGAAATTCAAGGTGTGAAACGAGAAATTACAATTAGAAAGGCATCACCATGCGGCTTAAAAGGCTAAGAATAAAGGATGTACCCTTTATGCAGTAAAGATATCTGAATCTTCTGAAGAAGATAGTGATTTCATGAAGCAAATCCCACTGTTACAAAGTTTCAGGGATGTTTTTCCTGAGGAATTACCAGGGTTACCACCCAAGAGAGAATTTGATTTTACTATTGAAATCAAGCCTGGAACTGAACCTATTTCCAAGGCGCCTTATCGGATGACTACTATTGAGTTAGTCGAGCTAAAGGCTCAGTTACAAGAGCTTTTGTCAAAGGGATTGATTAGACCAAGTGTTTCGCCTTGGGGAGCACCTGTGATATTTGTGAAAAAGAAGGATGGAACTCTGAGACTGTGTATTGATTATCGGATGTTGAACAAAGCAACAATTAAGAACCGATACCCACTTCCTAGGATCGATGATCTGTTTGATCAAATGCGTGGAGCAGCGGTTTATTCTAAGATAGATCTTCGATCTGGTTATCATCAGCTAAGAATTAAAGAGGAAGATATTCATAAAACAGCTTTCCGAACAAGGTACGGACATTATGAATTCACAGTTCTAGCCTTTGGGTTAACTAATGCACCTGCAGCCTTTATGAATTTAATGAACAATATTTTTCAAGAATACCTGGACAAGTTTGTACTTGTATTCCTGGACGATATTCTCATTTATTCTAAAAGTGTTGAGGAGCACAATGAGCATCTGAAGATAGTTTTGGGAATTTTGAGAAAGAGAAAGCTGTATGGTAAGTTATCCAAATGTTCTTTCTTTGACTCAGAAGTTCACTATTTGGGTCATGTCATAAGCAAGGAAGGAATCGCTGTAGATCCTTCGAAAATAGTGGCGATAACTGAGTGGCCTACACCAAAGAATGTGCATGAAGTAAGAAGCTTCATGGGTCTTGCTGGTTACTATAGAAAATTTGTAAAGGATTTTTCTAAGGTAGCTCATTTCATCGCTGGAAATCTAAAGGATGATTCTCCAGTGCTAGCCAAGAGGTTCGTACACGAAATTTTCAGATTGCATGGTGTACAAGATCGATTATTTCTGGCGAGGATCCTAGAATGGCGTCAAGGTTTTGGAAAACGCTTAATGCAGCCCTAGAACTGGCGAAACTAAACTTGATTCGCATATCATCCAGAACGGATGGGAAAAATCTTGCGAGAGGGTAAATCAAGTGTTGGAGGACATGTTGCGAATGTATTGCATGGATCAACAGTATAAGTGGGAAGAGTATCTCCCATTAGTTGAGTTCGCATACAACAACACTTATCACTCATCTCTTAAGATGGCACCTTTTGAAGCACTTTATGGAAGAAAGTGCGAAACCCCTGTAAGTTGGGACAGTGTAGAGGATAGAGTGGTAATTGGACCAGAGATTCTCACAGAGATGGAACAGCAAGTTAAGCTGATTCGTGAACGATTAAAGGAAGCAGCGGATAGACAGAAGAGCTATGCTGACCTTAAGCGGGTTGATAGAAAGTTTGAGCTTGGTGATAAGGTTTTTCTGCGTGTTAAACCCAGAAAGAGTTCTATAACTTTTGGCAAGGCTGCCAAGTTGTCACCACGATATGTGGGACCTTTTGAAATTGTCGAGATAATCAATCCTGTAGCTTATCGTTTAGCATTGCCTCCTGCTCTATCTCGTATGCATGATGTTTTCCATATTTCTTTGCTTAAGAAATACGTTTCAGATCTGTCACATGTTTTAAATTGGAATTCCTTGCAGGTCCAGGACCCAGGAATAATCGTGGTTAAACCCACAAGGGTGCTGGAAACTCGCCAGTTGCATTTAAGGAATCGAGATATTCAGCAATGTAAGGTCCAGTGGGACCAGTTTAGCGAAGAAAGTGCAACTTGGGAAAACATGGAAGAGATGAAAACTGCTTTTCCTTCTCTTTTTGCAACAGAATGAAATCTGTTGATGAAATACTTTTATGAACTGATTGTTTTTAAGTATTTATGAAAGCCTGATTAAGGCAGACTTTATTCAGGTTGAATAAAAGTGAGGTGACATTGATTTCTGAAACTATTAAATATGGAAGTAAACACATTGTTTGTGTACTAATAAATTGATTGACCGGAAGGTTAAGTTTAATATGTAATTCATCGGGACGATGAATCCTTTTAGGAGGGAAGCATGTAACACCCTGAACTGTTGTTACTTTCTCCTAAGCATTCAAGTGTTGATATGTGATTTCTAGTAAATGGATTGTGTACCTCGATTCGGAAATCATGCTTGATATGTATTAAATTTCTTGCAGATTGCAGATCTTGACTGAGTCAAAATATTAATAGACTCTTTTATTTATTTCATCTTGTGACTGAATATTAATCTGATCACGGAATGAATTATACAGGTATTCATCAATAATATCTAGACTTGGACCAGAGGAATTGATCCAAGTAATGCTTTAATTTTGTGAAGTGATAAAATTAGATCCCGAACCTTGAACAGGTTGCAAGGTATGGAAGCATTTGGTAAGCTGGTCAGGAGTATGACTCAGGCTGATCTTGAGAAATGAAACGGTTCCCGATATCTGGTATATCTGGAAGGTCTCGATTAAAGACCAGGTAATAATTCATTGACATACAATTCTGTAATAAGAACAGGAGCGGCTCTGTTCTAGAAAGTATGATGCAGGTCTCTCCGAGTTTTCAGGAGAAGGACCAAACTGAATTACTAAGGGTTAGTAACCTAAAACAATAACCTAACCTAGGGGTTAGATTATTGTTAGTCTAACCTAGACCTAGGCTATGTGTTATGATCCTAAAATAATAACTAAGTGCAAAATGGTTAGCATGGTTCTTACCCTAAAACTCTAACCTAAGATACTAACCTAGCTAACTAAGAGTTTATGGGAAGGGGCCTTTGAAGGGTGGCGAACCATGGGCGCTATTCTCTATGGCAATAAATGGGAAGGATAAGGATGAGGGACAGGCAGATGGCGGAGGCTTAGGCGGCGGCTAACCTTGGCAGACTTGGCAATTACTAAGTTTTGAAATGAACTTGAGATTTTGATGGACTGTCGCCAATTTTGGCGGTCGGTGGGAGTAGAGATTAGGCGGGAAAATTGGTTTAATGGCATTTATTGTTTAGGGAGTCGAGCCCGGAGCTCGCGAAACGGCATGCAAACGAGAAGTTGGAAGGTTTGTTTGGTGTATCGCGATTTTCGGTCTACTCTCTCTCTCTCTGCTAGTTTACTGGTTCTTCGCACCAGTTCTCTTTGAGTTGCATGGCGAGAATGAATTTCTCTGGCTCTTTTCTCTGCCATGGAGGATATATTGTAAACGGGACAGCGAAATTTTGTTGGTCGCTGTATTTGGGAAAAAGAAAAGGAAGTTTGAGCTCTTCCTGTTGTCTTCTTCGGAAATTCGATCAAAATACAGGCATGTTAGGCCCTATCCTTTAAATATTTTTCTGTCTTTCAAATGTCTTCATTAAAACAACTCTGTTCATTTGTTTGTGAAGATTAGATAAATTTTCTATGAAGATTTAGTTGATTTTGGCTCTGTATCTCTTCTGGTTCGATTTTTGGCAATTTCCGCTTGTTGGGTGTTTGTTGAAATCGAACTTCAACTCTGTTTGTTGTGTATTCCTTGGTTTAAATATGAGAGATTTATATTTATAAAGGTTTGAATGCTCGGCTTTGTTTGGCGAGAGCCCGTCGAATATACTTGTGAAGGGTATAGATCACTGTTTTGCTGTCGACTTTTGATCGTCAATGCTGTTGTGAGACAGTAGGGAATGATACTGGTGTACCATTTGATTGTTCTGTGCTTTTGAAGATTTTCGAAGCTCTGTCATGGTTTTGTTAACAGCGACTAATGATACTTTGTGGGTTTCATTGTTTTCTAATTTCTGGCTTGGAATAGGCAAACTGCATTGAGTTACCGTAGTCTTTAACGACTCGGTGGATTTCATGATTGAATCGTTTACGATAATCTCTTTATTGTGAATGTAGATTCATCTTGAGTTTTGTTATTATATTATCGTGGAAGCCTTGTGGAAAAGACGGGGTTTTGTAGCTCTTTGTTATTGTAGTAAATACGAGTATTGACTTTTTGTGGATGTATTGCCTTTCCTTGCGAAAATTGTTCAAGGTTTGAAGCATTTCGGTTTATTTCATTGTTTTGGAATGAGTATATTGATTTGCTTATACTTGTTTCATTCGGAATGTTTGTCTTGAATGGCATGGAAGGATTTATCAATTAATTCTATTTTTATCTTTGTTGTTGGGTTTGTGATTATGGCGCAAATCCGTTATCGATATGTAGTGTGAATTAGTGGATTTATTAGGATTGAATTCGAGCATTTGTGAGAGAGACGTTTCAATGTTCTATTTCTATTTTGGTCCTTTATTCAAGTTAAAATGTGTATATACGATTGTTAAGTGTTGATCCAAAGTGACTTGAAGGAAAATCATCTTGAAGACCTCTGTATTTTCTTGGAGTACTTTGTGTTGCATGTTGCTTTGGTGGTACAGATTCCTTAGGTGATCAACTACATATTCAACCTGTTCTATTTGTGCTAAATTATTGGCAGAGTACAGTCGGGTTTCTTGGTTGAAATAAGAGCTTGATTGTTTGTCTGATTTTTATATGCGTCATTGATGACTGTTTTCGTGTTCTGGCCCTGTTTGGGTGAGTTGCACTAGGGATTTGCATGCACCAAGGTAGGGATCGATTGATGGTGTTCCTTTCCGTTTGTTCAGCCCGATAGACTGAGAAAGTATAAGTATGCTAAGTTCCTTTCTGTTTGTTCAGTTCGATTGACTGAACATGAATTGGAATCAATGTGTGGTCATCATAGCATAGTTTCTCGGAAACCTTAAAAGGCTTAATGTTATAGAGTTGTTGATTACAGCAATACGCTTGAAGCTCTTGCTTTCGAACTTGGTTCGAAAGCCTTACTGTGTTTAGGAGAAACTAGTTTTGGACATCAGACTGATTTATGGATAGTTGATGTGTTAGTTCTTTGTCTGAGAGATTTCTTTGAGTTTCTATTTTCGTGATTTAGAATGTGATCTTGATTTCGGCTGTCTAACTTGTTCATTTATATCTTGGTTATTGTTCTCATAAGTGAAGGCGATCAGATGATGAACTTATGTAAAAGGGAAGTAAGAATGGATTGATTCTTTCTCTTCCTTTATTTAATATTATTGATAATGAACTATCGGTAGGAAATTAATTTGGTAACGTTTTGGTAGGATTCCAAATTGTTATGATATTTCCTTTTTTGAAAGAATGCAACAATCGACCGATGTAAAGGTGATTTGGATTCAATGATTGTTTATATGCCTTCGTTCTTGTTCTTTAATATCTATGAAAAATTAGAAAGTGTTTAAGACTATTCTAACAATGATAGAGTTACATGTTTGTAATCATTTAGTATTACAAGGACATAGCACGAATATGTTTTCTTATTTGGATATTTGATCTCATTTAAACAGGTGTTTAATGGAAACAATTGATGGATTGCAATTGTTTTAAAAGTTAGTGCTTATCATGCTCGGTTCATTGAACGACTCATGTTGACTATTTTTGCGAGATGGTTGCCGTAAGAGGTAAATACAATCACAGATCGGCGATCCGATCGGATAGTTTATTTGATTTATTATGAATTACTGACTTGATTTTATGGATGTACTATATGAGAAAAGATGTTTCTTTTCCGTTAGCATTATATCAAGTATGCTGTTGCATAAAATGTAATTGTACGAGTTTCGAAAGGAATGAAAATAAGTGTTTGATACTTATGTGTTGTATTCTATTATGAATGATGAACTTCTTCGGTTTACGTAACGAAGAGGCATAGTTATCTTTGTATAATATGGATGCTTTTGTGATTGACAATGAAAGCTTGTAAGTAATTAGACTAAATTCTTATGAGTATTTAGTAGTTCTAATTTGATCTGGATAATGCAATATTGTAACTTAAATATTGTCTCTCTAGAAGATAGGTTAAAAAAATTGAGCCTAAAAGATAACGCTAAACAAGTTGGATTGAATTACTAATCCCTAGTCCTAAGTATAATAGGACAATAGTAGATTGGATTCTTAATCATTCATAGCTTTAAAATGAAAGGTATGATATGAATTCAGTTAAGAGAACTGATAGGCAATCAATGGAGTTTCAGGTGGCAATCTCAAGCATAGGTTATGAGATATTGTGCGAATCATTGCTTAGAATCAGATGTATTCTAATGACTCCTTGATAGAAACTAGACCATAATACCTCTACCAAGTAATGGAATAATAGAGGAGGTTCGTCTTAAGAAAATGAATCCAGGGATTTGGAAAGGCTAACCTTAGGGAAAAGTCTTAAGAAGTAATTTAAACTCTAGTGCGTAACGCTTGTTTTGGGTAGATCTTCTCGAGGCGGATCTAAAGGTTGACGGCATAAAGTCGACTGCAGGGCTGTACCTCAGAAGATTAGGATCTTCTCGAAATTACTGACAATGCGGGTGACTTATGGCGACCCCTTGCATTGATCGTTGAGATTTACACTTGATTTCGCATACGAGTTACCCGTGGGACCGATTAAGAACGTGGTCATGTTATATGATTGCCTCGAAGATTTTGGGTGTCATGACACCTTTGGTTGAAGCTGCAGGTTGAACCAAGATATGTCATCATATCCCTAATCCTCGTAGGCATCCATATAACATTATCACCTTGTTAATCTGCCTCAGAGTGATTCAAATTTGTGAAAGAAAGGACCGATGTCAGTATAAGACATTCTATATAACATATGAATGGGGTGAAGGGCGTATTCAGTTGAGCGAGTATGCCGTTAAGGAATACGAGACATGAACAAGATGTTTCAAATCTTTGGCCAAAGTATCGCAAGCTGCTAATTGCGTTGTCTGATTCACCTAGTCTAAGGGATGAGATGCCGATGAATAATGGTAACATTTATTCGATTAGATTCCTTGAATGAGCATTAAATTCCCACATTAGGGAAGAGAACCGCAAAGTGATGTGTTAAATAAAAACACCGACTCTTATTACTCATGAATAGATCGGTAGATTACCGAGTCATGGAATGAATAGATCGGAAGTACTCAGAGTCATTACAGTGCGTATGGTTGCTTGTTATATGAATGGTTATTTGAATTGTGAGTTCTAAATTATGTATTTAGAACCGGTATGCAATTATCAAAAAAAAAAAAATTCACTTGTTCTAAAGTTAAAAATGAGGATGTTACAACTACGCCTTAATCATACCCACAATTGCCCTCGACACCTCACCTATACTTACCACCCTACCTCTTTTCCCTAGACCTCCTTACCTTCATATCAAATCTTCTATCTACCCACCCCAACCCTAACCCACTATCATTCACACTTACCTATTTTCACCCTTTACCTATGTTTTGATTTTCCCCATTACATCTCCTACTTACCACAACCTATCTCACCCACCCAACCTAGGTCACTTTTGGCCCCATATCTTGAATGGTCTCGGTTACCCCTAACCGACCCCCGAATCCCATAAATTGGCATTGGTCACTTGTTTCGTGACCAATGCGGCACCACCAATGTCGGCTAACCCTCAACCGATCGAGTCACTATCGCGCCAAAACCATGACACCCAAAACCCCCTCTTCCTAAAAACCCCTTTCTCTCCCTTCTACCCACCCATTCAGACCTAATATACCCCTCCACCCCTCCCCACCCCTCATTCACCCAACCACCTCCCTCCCCATTCCTATTTTACCCGATTTTCCCTCCCAAAATTCAAATTCCCTTTTCCCCCCAAAAACCTATTTTTCCCCACCCAACCTCTAAACCAATCTACCTCATAAACAAAAGAAAGGGATTGACTCTTACCTCATCACGCTGCAACCTCCATGGTGGCACATCAGCTTACACGGTGGTCCACACAGATCCCTCTCCTACCTTTTCCATCACCCAATCAACCTACTCACCTCCAACCGATCCGAAAATAACCAGATTATTACTACCTCGATCTCGGACCCTTATAGGCTTCAATTATTTGCCGATAATTTACTCCTTTTAAGTAACTAATTTGAAAATTAATGCAAGACAATAATGAAAATTACACACGATTGATTACGGAGTTTGGCAATTTCCTACGTCTTCGGGTTCATGGTTGAAGCTGTTCCACTAGTCAAAACTTGTAAGTTACAATAGTAATTTCACAAGAAAACCGAATGGAATTTTACTTGCCTATCAATACACCAGTTCTTTGAAAAATTTCGATGATCAGTCAAATTGTTCTTCACCTTCCTAATGCACAATCTCCTTCGGCTTTGATCGGCCTTCCCAACGCTTTCAATGCGAAGCTAGCACTCCGGTCGACAATCCAGGATTTGCAAGTAATTGGTGTGGCTCAATGGGCCTATTGGGTAGTTTATAATTTACTCCCAATCACAAATATTTCATCTACTATTGCCTAAAATAATAGGCCAATAGACAATACTTGTTGACACATCCCACAAATAAAATCTTAACAAATAATAAGCCTGTTGGACTAATGTGTGTCCATTACAATAGAATGGGTTCCCTATTTATACAAAAAATAGGGCCCTTAAAAAATGCATTGCATATTATCCTTGGCTATTTTTAAACCTTACCCATAGCATGTATAATGGGATTACATACCCATATAGGGTGGCATAGCATTTGATAAGGGATAAAAATCCCATAGTGGCGGATTAGCATGTTAATATTTAATGGGATAAAAATCCCATAGGGAGCGGCTTAGGAGAAGTGGGCGGTTTGCATGTTGATGTGGGTGTAATATCCCACATTTGGTGCCACTTATATTTGGGTAAGGTTTTAACAAACCTTACCCACTCCATTCTTCACGTGGAACATTCCACGCATGGGCCTAGCCCCCCTACCACCGCTTCATTTCCTCCTCCACGTGGAAGCTTCCACGTATGGCATTTGCCTCCCACAACACCACTTCACCACCTCCTCCATGTGCGTGGAAGTTTGGCAATAGCATGTGGTGGTTTATACTAATGTATAAACATTAATATATATATATAGTGGTTTGGCATATATGCGTGCCATTTGGAAAGTGGACTTACCAAGTAAATATAATTTCGACCCATATAATGTGGTATAGAAATAATTAACTCGGTCCATAGCATGTAATCCACTTGTCGTCTCCCAATAGGAAAATCGAGTGAATTAAATGAGTGGTGGCAAGCCACGTGGTGGCTTGTGAACCCACCACATTGGCGATAATACCATAGTCCACACGGCACCTGGATCCTCTCCATAATAAAAGTTGAGCCTCTTAATCCTGTGCATCATTTTTACACTCGTCAAAGACCAAGTGATCAAAAACCAAAAACAAATCCCTTTTGCCTTTTTACCAAGTGTCACAAGGTGCCATTGGTCCAATATTGACCAGTTGACTAGAGTTGACTTTCCGTTGATGAACTTTGTGGGACATATCTAGAGCTCCCGATGTCATTTGTCACGTTATCATAGTCATTGGAAAGCTCTTGAGATGATCTTCTACACTAACACCATTTAGGGATGTTTAGGGAACTTTTGAAAATGATCCCCTGATCACCAACCAATTGAATCGATCACTCGATCTTGTGGACCCACTTATCGACTGCCAATCACCCATTACACTACTTGTGAACTCAGCTCTCCATTCCACATGGACGCTTTCAACATTTCTCTCTTTCACATGTTGTTTTCTTCTATTTGGCAAGTGATAAATGATTCCATCAAAAGTGGAATTTTCCTTTTTATAGCCTACACTCAACCAACGATAGTTTTACCTTCACTAACATCTATCCTATGTCATAGCTTACCGTGGTCGGTCCATCGTGGTGGCATCGGTTTCTTCTAACCATTTTCAGTTATCCTACTTAGTATTTTTCCTACCCCTTACCCCTAATTTTTGACATGCATCCTTTTACCTCACCCACACCTGACTTGGACACTTCACTTTATCCTCATGTCCTCATCATTTACTACCGTGACCTAGTTACTTGGACTGGAACATTCCTAGTGACTCCTCAGTGACTCCTTATTTACTACCTCATGTGATTGCTATACCTTGCGGCAATTTACCCATGTTGATTGACATACTAACCTTACCTTGCCTCTTAATGTGACCATTTATCCTGACCTAACCTTTGGTGTACTAGAACATACCTAAATGTTCCTGCACATGACCTCTGTCATGTTTCCGACCATATCATATAACTTGATATCTGGAATCACCTCAACCTTATTTGGATAAACCTATCAACCTTAGAAAATGTAGAATTTTCCTACTCTTCAACTTTGTATCAGTCTTGTGCTGTAGTTTATACGTGTACGTCGTCGATTATTACTACCTTTGACCACGACCCATTACCTAGATTGCTCAATTAGACATTTACCCTTTTGTACCCCATTGCCCACCTTCCTCTTCATCACATTCATCTTTTATAACACCAATCACCAATTCTACCTTATGCCTCATCAGTTCTTGGTTTGAGGGGGATCACCTTCACCCACACATGGGGCAACCACATCTTATTTTTGTCAACGATCACTTACCAATACAAGCTACACAACAAAAAGGGGGAAAATGTAGACACCAAAATTGGGTCACACTCCCTTAGTTTCTCGACAAATAACCAACTCGAACACACTCACCTAACCATGGCCCCTTTCACCCCACTCTAATATTAATTTAATTTAATTAATTCATGATCTCATAATATCTATTATTTAAATATCCTAATTGAGATAATGCCCACATACCCACCTCACCTATACACCTCATCTAGCCACCTCACCCTAAGACCTATTCTTAGTATGTTGCTATAACTAACTAAGACCTATCTAAACCCTAAAAATCAAAGCCTACATTCCCTCTAACCACATTCCGCCCATTACAAAGGAAGCTTCCATTCTAATCCGTGGAAGGAAACGAATGAGATCTAAGAAATCAAGGATCTCGCCCATTTTAGTAAACCTAGGAAATTCCACTCTAACCAATTCCAGTCACCTAAACTACTACTAGTCATCCCGAAACCATCTTCGGTTACCATTTAATCCCAAAAAAACCTTATTTTGAGGTTGGAACATTTTCTAAGAGCAAGAGACAAAACCATAGCTGTATGCGAGTAGAACTAGCATTCACACCATCATCGAAATGATCACGAGCCATTTGCATTCATGGAAGAATCTAAGGAAGCACCATCACTACATCAAAATCCATCCATCTAATCAACACCATTGCCATCCAGCCATCAAGCTTGTACAACAATAAGTGTTTTATTAACCAAAGCATTCATCCATTTTTGTTTTAGTAGGTTCTGTTATATCTATTATCAGTTTCTACTCCCACTCCCATTCTCCCACCATTTACCTCCATGTAAACTTGATCATTCCTTCACCCACACCATTAAATTTCCCATACTTGAATTTTAAAGATCTCTGAGTATATCCAAGATCTCCATAGACCTTGCCATTTCCCTCTCCATTTCCATTTAGCCTCGATATGTCTTCACATCAAGATTTTGATAAGTTTTCTCTACCCCAACCATACCAACACCGCTTCACTTAAACTATCATTGATCATACCAGACCAACATCGGTCTATGTGTTTTAACCTCAGATCAAGAACAAAGCCTAAAATCCCCACAAAAATACCCCAAAATAGCCCAAAACAAGACCCAAACCAGGTTCACAGCACTCTAACAAAGTGACCTTGACCTTCGATTCAATCATAGCTTAGTGTGTTGTGAATGAATTTGATTATTCTAGTTGAATGAGATACCTAAACCATTTTAACTACAATAGGATTACATTTATTATTAACATTGAATTTTATTAAATAATGGATTGACAACCTTCTAGGAGTATCACACTTCCCGGATCTAGCATATGTTAGGAAATCGACTACATATCTTGTTTAACTTATATTTGGCTTCAACCAACTTTTACAGTATTCCTCTTAGCCCATTTACCCTTATCTGTTTCATCAATATTCAAAGAAACACTCTAAGAATCAGGTGAAACATTTTGGCATGCCTAGTGGGACCCATTCGGGGTTCCTTGCATTTCTTCATTTCTAGGTGAAAAGTTGTATGTTTGTTTCCTTTTTAAAAGGTTCTCACATTAAAATTCTTCCCTAAAATTTTCTATTCTTCTATTTTCTAAAAGCAATCATGTTTTTGTGCTTTAAAACAAACATTTCTTTCCTTTCATTAGTATCACATTAGTGAAAGAGCATCCCTTCTCATGTTCATTTCTTTGTGTCATCAAATTCAATATTTCAATTTGGGCTTAAAATTAACTACATTTCATTCTGCTTTACTGCATTAGCTCACATTAAATGAGGGCAACCTATACACTAGAATTCATTCCCAATGAGATGGTTGACAAACAAATCATATAAAAGAACTTCCTTTCTCTTCTCCTCTCTCTGAGTCTTATCCAAACATCACAAAATTGAAAAATACACACATTCTTAAACAACATCTCACCCAAAATAAGTTGTAGGTGATCACATGATCACGTCACATTAGGCACCCAACTTGTTACTTTTGTCAGTCATTATATCAAAGGATGGCTGCCCCCACCATAACATACCTGCAACTTCTCCTTATAGATCTCATTCTTCATAGGAAGCCTTCCTCACCAAAAATTCTATTCTAAAGTTCATGAGTCAGTCCTTAATAGCATAAGCTAAACAAACATAATAGAAAAATCACTCTTAGGATCGTATTTCTTAGTGTTTCTACTTGGCTTGTGTTTTGAGGTGAGAGGACATGTTCTTCATATTTTTATTTCTCCTTGCACACTCCTCATCATAGTTGGTGTATTTGAACTTCACCTGAGTGTGCCTGGATCCTATTTTCATCATTCTCAAAATTATGGGTTTGATTCCACATTTGATTTTTAATCACAACCACCTTTTTCTTCATCTTTGTTTCAATTTCATAGTAACCGATGTTGGTCCAGGTGACCATCGTTGGTTACCCTCTAACCATCATCAGTTTTACCCAACCGGCATCAATTTATTGTTCTTTTGGTTAACCTTCCCAAAAGGACACCTACTTCACCTTCTTTGCTATTCAGAGTCTCTGTAACTCTTATCATCTTCTCTGTCTTGATAAAATCCATCAGCATCTTATCTACTTGGCAGATTATTAGCCTTTTCCTTGTTTTGAAAAACTATCCATTTTTCACAATGACCGACCACGGTTACCTATGACCGACGTCGGTTTACCCTAACTAGCATTGGTTAGTCGTGTGTAACTTTCTAGCCGACATTTTTACCTAGTCCGCCTACCACTACTCGTTTTCCTATTTGTGTTGTATTTCTATGTCATTTACAAAAAGTAGTCCCGCCGGATCAGCACTTGTTCACATGGTGCTAACTCATCTCCAGATCAAATGCCCTCATATTCCATACTAATTTTCAAACCACTCCCACCTAGTCATTCACCACCTTCCATTCTATCACCCATGGAGCCTATCCAACCTATCGCTATTGTCACAAGTGACGATGTGTTCACACGACTCCTTGACCATAATCCTTTTACCTTACGGTTCTATCTTTCCCACTCATCCACTTGAGATGCCTTGGGTTAGTTGATATACGGCATGCCCATATCTATCCCGCCAAAACACGTTCCTACTTCTATGTCACCTCCTTCTAACCTTTGCACTACCTACACTTGCCTTTCCCCGGTCATTTCATAGATGGGCACTACACTGCTATGATATGCACGCATCTGCCACATTTGTTGCACTACAACCTCCACTATACCTTCATCCACCACCAAAAACATAACCTCATCCGTGCCTATAGTCTCACATATACCCATAGCCCTACCCCATTTGAAAACATTGTCCTTTCTATTCTACGGTCCTTAGCCCCCATCGCTACTAAAGTCACCTCGACCCTTTCACCTCCATATATGTACTATCGGTAGCCTCCCATTTCATCTATCATTCAATCTAGGTACATACCCCCTACTTCACTCCCTCATTCTCAACCTACCTATGCGGCATTGCCATATCTTGGAATGCCACCTCCGTCATATGCCCAACACCAACCCTCTTACGCTACGTAAGGTGCCCATCCATTACCACGTACCAATGACCTAATCAAGTTAATGATGGACATGATGTAGAAAATGGAGGCATCGGTTTCGAATCACATAATTCTCTCACTTACGAATAAATTTGTAATGAGCCCATACACCCATCCATTCCTATTCGTCCATATCCTCGTACATTGGGAAATGCTTAAATTTAACCACTTTAATAGCAAATAAGACTTACAACAATACTTGCGGTCTTTCAAACACAGTGTTATCTCGATCCCCCATGATGACACTTTCTTTCTAAGGACCTTTCCCATGTCTCTAACCGGGCCCGCATTGGACTGGTATAGTGGGTTACCTAGACATTCTATCTTCTCATTTAATCAGGTAGCCCAAGCCTTCTTAGATCACTTCTCCATCAATGTTGTTAAGAAGGTCACCATGACTAACATCTACTCTACATGTCAATATGATGACGAGTCTATCATAGATTTTTTTCCTCATTGGCATAGCCTGATCAATCAACTCACATTCCAATTACCACAAACCAATCTCATAGAGCTCTTCACTCGAGGTTATGCTAGACATATCTCGCCAACCCCGCAGTCCATACTTTCGAACCTTTAATGACGCATTCACCATGGCATGAAAGCTAGAGATTCGGGCCATCGAAGAAAATAAAATCCAAGTATGAAATAAGAATGTGGAATTTAAGTCAAGTGGTACCTCTTCTTCTTTGAAATTACAAAATAACTATTCAAAATCCAAGGGAACCACTAACACGGTGGTACTCAAGGCCATCCCAACTCATCCATCAAATCAGGCTAAGCTCTCATCTAATCTTTCTCCCATCTAGAATTTTCAATTCAAACAAGAATAATGGAAATACACCCCAATTGGGGATCCTTACTCTTCCATTTTATAAAATCTCATTAAAGCTAGGGCCATCACCCTTCCTCCTGTAAAACCACACACTAGTTTTTATCCCGCTCACCCCACACCGGGTGGTACAAAGAGCACAACTTCTACAACTATCATCGGTAAAGGGTCATAGTGACGACAACTACATCACTTTCAAGAACATTTTCGAGGACATGCTAGAAGAACGGAGAGTTAGTTTTGGATAACCCGAATGCACCTGCTAACCAAAACCTACACATCTTCAAGAAACCATTTCCTAATCATGCCCCTTCTTCGATCAAAGCTGGAGAAACCTCAACTAGTGATAGCCATACCCACAAGGTCCTTGCTATTTTCAAAGTGATGCACTAGTTACATCCCAACTACCTCATATTCCTTCCATAGAGGGAATCCTAGCCCAAAGTTCTTTACCTACATATGAACCCACTTCACCTATTCCTCCACCCACGAGGAGTACCTTCATCTCCTCCCTCACCTGTGAAGGAGCCTTCAGTTAACATCAAGACCACTTCACCTATGGCTTCTCCACCAAGAGAGTCATCATCAACAGACCTCTCTGACCCATGGGAAACGCTTGTTCATCTCCTCCACCCACGGTGGAGAAACCATCATCTCCTCCACCTATCAAATATCCAGTAGAAATTTCATTGCCTCTAGGTGACCATTCTCTAGTAGCCACCTAAGATCCTGCTGACTTACTTTCAGCTCTCTTACCCATAGAGGCTAAAGCTCACAATTTTCCTATTTCTAAAACACATTTTATAGAATCGCCATCGGATCTACATCGACCTAGCCCACAGCAATGTTGTTCTCATGCTTAGCCGACCACTTGGATTATGTGGATAGACCCTTACTTTGGGAGCGTCTTCTACTTCTGTCTCAATGCAAATGTAGATGTCAATCACCGACACCTCCACTATCTATCCAAAAGTGTTCAGCTGATTGAACCAAACATAACCACAACTATCACAAATTCTCCCATGATACCTTTCGTTTATTAGCCAACATTTCTATCTAGATTAATTAATTAGCTTTCTCTTCCGTTAGATCAATAAATTGTCATTCATTTGATTAAATTCCTCCCATAGTCTAAATTGTGCTAATTATTCTTCTAAAGAGATTTTATAAACTTGCACACCTATTAATTAATCACTTTGGTTAATCAATAAAATCCCTCAATTCCTATGTGTCATTAAAGGACAAACTAAACTCTCCTAAGGTTGAGTTAACCCCCTTTTCAACCATATCCATCCCCAACTAATTCAACCTTGTTATTATCCCACATGTAAAGGGATGAAAAGCTTATTTTATCCATTAGGCTAATAAGGAGCCCTCCTCTTACCATTCTAATTACACCTAAATGAGCATAGAGCCTAAACTACAGTCATTTTATTATCTTAGATCATTCTTCCATTAGAGGAGCTAGTTATCTTAATTTATTGCATTCATCCATCTAAGTTTGAAGTCATATGGAGATATGTCAAGTGGTCTTATAGCCATGGATTGACAAGACTTTGTTCTTTAAACTTTTGGATTCAAACATACAATCAACCCTTTTGATTGTTATGGATCTAAATAGGTTCATTTTATAGATTAAAAATCAATAGAGATAGAGATTAATTGCTTAGCATATTAGTTTGGATGTTTATTCATGTTCTAATGCAAAGATGTTGGTAGATTAGTCTTTTTAAAGCTCTATGAATGATGGTGCATAGATTTTAGCTTAGAATTGTATTAAGGATATTAGGTGTTACTCTTTATTTTACTTGCATAGCTAACTAATTCTTACACACATTTGGCATGCCCGGTGGGACGGATCCTTAGTCCCTTAGCATGGTGGTTCAAATTTTATTGTTATTTCAATTTTTGGCTAACCCTTGATATGCACATGTGTGAATTAATGTTGAATTTCTTATGATTTTTGCTAACTTTACATGTGTTGAGTCTTGCTTATAGATCTAATTTAGATGGGTTCTTGTCAATTTTGAGCTAACTATCCAAAAATTTGATCTTTTTGAGATTGATTACATCATTTTCCATGTTTTGATGTCACTTCTAGGTACAAACATACATAAAAAAGAGGCACGTACACATCCAAACCTGGGCATACACATCCAAATGCTAGCATATACATCTAGAGTCTAGCGTATGCATCATTCTGCCAATGTACATGATATATTTCCCTCTGTGTTTTTCTATTTCTCTATCTACTGGCACATACACATAACCCCGAGTATACACATTCATAATACAACATACCCATCTGGTAGTGCTTCTATTTGACCCATTTTGACTTTGTGGGCGTACATGTCCAAAGTACAACATATACATCTCACTGCCAAAGATACATGAATTTTTTTCTTCTTACGAGTTCTCTGGTCTTTCTATCTACTAGCATATGCATTTAGACCTCGGTGTTCATGCTTATACCCAAGAATACCAATCTGCTAGTGTTGTTTCTTTGACCGTTATGTCTATGGGCATTTACATCCAAAGGCTAGCATACATAACTCTTTGGCCACATATCAATTAACTTAGTATCAATTTCCACAGAGGGGCGTACACATCTTGAAGCAAATGTACAAACCCAATGTTCAGCATGCACATCACAATTCATATTTTTATTCATTTTTGAAATTTGCAAAAATGTTTTTTTAGGATTTATTGACTCTTTACAGGTTTTAATTGAAGACTAACTTCTATTTTGCAGTTCTATTTGCATGTTTTTACAAAATATGTTTGATTTGTTTAAAGGGATTTAACAAACATTGCATTTTTAATCATGAGATTGGAGTCACGTATGCTCTTCCCTCACACCTTCTAGGTGATCTTGGGAATCGAATTGTTTTTATATCTCTTTTACCTTGAAAAACATTGAAAAGAATGTCAAGTTTGGTTAAAATAAACAAATTTTACATTTGAATAAAGTATTTTCCATTTTTGATTTCATAGTTAGATTTTACATTGTGTATGCTCTTATCTTACATCCTAAGATGATCTTGAGAATCGAAATGAATTTTATCCTCTTTATGTGTATGGAAAACTACTAAATATTTCATACAGGACCTAAATAATTATCGAAAACGAAGTATCGAGACAAAAAAATACTAATATAGTTTCGTATAGGTTTCCAAACTATGTTCAAGCAAACCACACTAAGTATAAAAGATTAAAAAACATCACAATCAAAATATTGTATTTGCAAGTTCGGATAACAAGATGCCATGTTCAATTAACTAGGACATAACCCCTTTGGTATAAGCCTTAAGCTACAACAATGGGGGTGATCATAGGTACCCAAAGTAGTCCATGCAAGAGGGAACCTTGTGGACGAAACAGAAGGGATCTACACTACCTACTTAAGTAGTGATACACATGAGATTTAACATCAAGGTTATCCGTATCATGACCCCAAGAGAGCACACAATGGATTCATTAATTTACCACTATTCTTGAAGGGGGTAAAGTAAATTTGGGATACTCCTTGGGAAACCTTGGCAAACCAAGCTTGCTTCTAGATAACTTGTGACACCTAGTTGAGTGAACCACCTAGGAAGCTATCTTTTCCAGGAGCCAACTTTGACCATATCAAAACCAATTTGAGTTGAGAGCCATCGCAAAGGGATAACTTTCTCAAAATTAAAATCTTGTTTTTCAAATAAGAGGAGATTCCATTAAAGTTCAAACAATGCATCATTCATCATGGAGATTGTGAAGCATTACTTTTGTTTAGTTTTTCACTCACCCTAAGGTGAGGTAAAACTCTGCCAAGTGACGCCAAACTCTCTTCAACCCCAATTGATCTACTTCCTTCACTTTCTTTTGACACTTTGTTGATTAGGAGAAGAGTGACTACCCTTGTGTTGTTAATTGATTGTATTCACCACTTTTGTGTCTGTTTATGCTCATCCATGTTTGTGGATGAGTTGTTAAACATATAAAGTGTGTGGAGACATTTTCATATCATTGGTATCCTTTTTGATCTTGATACCCAAGTCAAGATCATCAATTGTAGTTAGCGTGAATCATCATCTTGATTCTCCTTTGAAATATTATCTTTCTTGTATCGTATCATAACAATTTCGATACTTATGTCTTATTTCTTGCAAACTTGGCCTAAGTGTCTAGATTGTAACATTATACTACGCGCATTCTAACAATTCCTTGGTATACTCTAGAATTATTTTGTTTTCAAACATTACCTCGATTTTGAAAATTTTTGAGTGTTACCATTTGTGCACATTATATCAATATCATTTTGATATTAATACCTTACTTTTCTAAAAGTTTGGTTAACATATCTTAGTGGTATTGTTGTGTCGCTCACAATCGTAACTACCACTTTTTGAGATATAGGTCTTGATTGGATTCAAGCTCAATTTTAGTATAATTTGTTTGGGGATTGTATTGAATTTTTTTATTAATTATGCCTTGTTCATTTCTTTGAACTTGACATAAGTGGTGACATTTTGTTAACCATCTTAAACACCAAATACCATCTAAAAACAAACTTAGGAAGTATCTCATTTGATTGATTGGTCTTAAAGTAGGCATTTCGTGATTGTGTCTTATTTATCATTTTGACTTATCCATTTAGGAAAATCACTTTGATCCATTGATTCTTTATCATTCATTATTCTTTGGTCATTAATTTGGCTTTGTGTTGTGAACTTGTGTGATTATTCCTTGTGCTTATCCATCTTATAAACTCATTTCTAGGACAATCCTTTGGGTCTTTGATCCTTTCTATCTCCTTTTAGCCTAAGTTCATGGTCATTTTTGAAAACATCTTTCAAACCTTGGAAAAAACATTTCCTATCAAGTAAATTTTACATCAATCGAACATTGGAAATCTTTCATTTTTATCCTTTATGTTGCTAAAATTTTGATCAATCCTTTGAAATTTACACCTCAAAACTTGTACAAACCTTGTTGGATTATTAATCTTGAGTCATCACGATGTATGTTTTCCTTAGCTTCTTTTTTAGAAAAGCACACAAACATCCCCATATTTATGAAATGTCTAGTTGGTTATCGTTATACTACCCAAATCAAAATGAAACCTTCTTCACTTTGAAGAAGTTTGATAATACAATCTAGGTCTAGAAATTTTAACCCAACACTTGCCAAAAATGATTGATTATCACAAGGTCCCATATACATATGACAATAAGGAATCAAAAATTAGACATTCATATCAAAATACACCCACCATGACCAATCCTCATTTGGTTCTTCACACTAAAGAACCCATCCGAGTAACCCGTTCCCAACCTTCATCTCATAGTCGATGGTATGGTTCGATACTTCTTATCCAAATTATTATTCAGGTTGCCCCTACTCTTCTTCTAAATCTAATCCAAAAATTTCCTCTTCTTTTGAGGATTCCAATCCAAATATTTCCTCCAATTCTTCGATGATACGGATCCAAACGCCATTGATTCATCTAATTTGACTCTAAAATCATACTCCTTCCCTTGTTTGTAGGTCCTCCTTCATCAAAATTATACTACGATTATTGATTCCCCCTGTTTCACCAATAAGTTTTATGCTTTTTAGGATGAAACAGATAGAAATTAAATGGCTAAGGAGGAATACCTGTGAAGTGAAGGTAGAAGGTAGAATGCATGCGTTGTTGACGTTATCCAAGCTGATCATAGAGAATTCCTTTTTGTCTCAGAAGGAATACCTGTAAATTAAAACGAAGACCACAAGAATAGTATTAAATAACACTGGTAAGTGGTTTTCCTAGTGTATGTTGGATCCAAGAATAGTGGTACTTCCTAGAGAGGTTGTCAATCCACTATTTAATAACAATTTAATGTGAATAAGTGACTGAAATAAATAGGTCCTATTGTAATATAATGATTTATGTTTTTCATACACACAATATATTATATTTAATTCCAAATATCAAAATGCAACACTAAATATAATTAGAACAAAGGTTTTTAGGTCGGGAAGGTTTTGAAAAGGTATGATGAGGGTCTGGGGCTGATTGGTTGAGGTCTGAGTTGGTTTTGGGTGAGTGGGAAGCTTAATGTCCGAGGATATTAAAGTAACAAAGATATCGGTATTGGTCTATGACCGATGTCTCGTATCGGGATGAAAACGAAAAATTCAAGGAACCAATGTCGGTAGGGGTAATAGGTAGTAAACTATTAAAAATGGGTTTTTAGGCTCTTTTTGATTGCACAAAGAGTGAGGGTAGTGTGATTTGGGTCATAATATGGTTGAGAAGACTCAAAATACTAAGAAGGAGGTTAAGAAGGGTGAAAAGTATTGGGGTGGTTGAATAGTGGGTTGGTGGGAAGAAGGTGATATATGGGTAACAGAAAAAATGAAATACTGAAAGAAGTAAGAGATCTACAATGGAATAAGCACAAATGATTAAAATCACAATACTTACTTGGTATTTTATAGATCATGTGAGTGGAGATGGTTGATGGTTTATCAAATAATAGGTGTTTGAGTTCAATGCCATGGCGATACAACCTTGTGTGCTCTGTGAGTATTCCAATGCTCTAGAAGGAGAACCATTGCTTGTCTTGCATTGTGGTTGTGTGTGTTTTTCATCTAGATGCAGGAAGGATTGAAGATTTGAGCTTGATTGCAATAGAACTCCAATAAATGAATGAACAACTTGGGTGAAGAGTTATAAAATTTTATATAAAGGAACTGATGGTGGTTAGGTGACCGACCTTGAGTGAGGATAAACTGGTGTTGGTTAGGGTGAAATAGTACTTTTTACTAAAAATAGGTAGATCTTCCCATATTTGGCATGCTTTCTAAGTTGATTCCTCTTAGGGAAGTGGAGTTATCATTAGAAAAGATAGGAAGATCATATAAGAAGTCTAGTTAGGTTTAGGAAGAAGTCTTAGTTAGTTAGGTCAAGTGGTGACTCAGCACTGGGAGTGATGACTTGGTCACTGTGAGTTAAATGCCCCTAGAATGGGTCCAGGGTGAGGTGTACTAATGAGGTGGATGTGTGAGGGTTAAATTAACTTAATTAAAATAATTAAATTAATTAATAATGTGAGGAGGAATATTAATTCAATTTGTAAGTAATTAAATTAATATCAATGTGGGGCTAGGGATTGTGGCTAGGTAAATGTGTTATGTTAATTAATTGAAGGGGACCAAGGGGAGTGTAACCTAAATTTTGTGTGTACATTTGGCCCTTTTTGTCACATAGCTTGTATTGATAAGTGATGATGACGAATAAAGGAAGTCATTGTCTCGGTATAGTGAAGATTAGGTTGCCCCAAGTATGGGTGGGGTTATCCCCTCTAACCGAACCGATGAGGTGTTAAATGAAATCGGTGAGTAGTTTGATAAATGGGTAAGTGATAAAAATGAGGTATAGGTGAGGTGTTGGTAATGGTGATATCTGTTTGGGTAATAGGTAGTGGCATTCGAACACACGCACATATATAGAATGCGATAAGGTATTAGGTTAAAGAGCTTGCAAACTCTACTTTGTCCAAGGTCAAGAAATTTATCCAAACAAGGTTGATGTGGTTCAGGTATCCAAGGTATAGGATATGGTCCTAAAACAAAACTAGGCAAGGTACAGGAACAAGAAGTAGGTGTGTTCTAGAGCACCAAAGGTTTGGTCGGGATAAACAACATGACATTAGGCAAGGTAAGGTCATTAGGTGAACAACATAAGTAGTGTCATCACAAGGTATAGTGAGTAAGATAATTTGAGTGTCAAAAAATGGGTGAGGTTGGGTTGGGTGATTTTGGCAAGGTCGTAGGTAAGGCCATAGGTGGAGGTAAAAACATGCCCCAACTGATAGGGTGGTTAGTTGTAGGATATAAGGAAATTAGGTTGAGTGGTAAGGCTGGGTGTAAACTTGGGTAAGGTGAAAAGGGTTTCGAAATCAAATGTGGTGATAAATAGTGTAAGCAAACAAAGCTAACTAATATCGATTATGGTAATCTAATGTCGATCAAGAGAAACTAACCGTAGTACACTATGGCATATGAATGATAATGATCAAGATAAACCGACTTCAATTAAGTCGGGGTAGGGTAAAAAGTAAAAATTTGTATGTTACTGATTCATTTTAACTTTTCCGTTTATAGAAAATGACAGAGAGAAGAGTTTTCAATGTTTTTCATGGAGAAAAGGATGAGGCTCTGTACCAGGCTAAGTTGGAGGTATCTGAGTGGATGGAGGAGCTAGGTGGATGGGTCCACGAGATCATTCGGAGTGATTTGATTGGCCGGAGGACCAAGAGCTCAATTTGAGGCATGGTTGTGACAACAAGAGGCACTAGAGGACCACCAATTTAGAGACCAGAGGTTCTAGAGAGGAGGAGGTAGCGTGTTCAGGTATGATTTAATCCTTGGTAGTGGTTTCTGATTAAATTGTGAAGTTAAAATGAAGAAATGGGGGTTAAAATTGAAAGTGTGAAGTTAGGTTAAAATGAATCAGTTTGGTGGGGAATGTAGCTTAATGATATTGACAAATGAATTGGGGTAGGGTTGAGGTGGGGTATTGGTATTAAATAGGTTGTTTTTTGAATTTTTTGGAATTTGAGGGTGTGGGGGTTTGGCCTTAGGGCCGACTAAGAGATCGATGTCACCACAAGGTAGTGTAGGGCGACATCGGTTTGGAATACCGACATCACTTTGGGCAAGATAGAAGACCAATACCGGTCAAGGTGACCGATGTCGGTCACTGTGAAAAGTGACCAAGGCCTAATAGGTGAGATTTAGAATGCCTAAATGGGATAAAAATGAGAGGGTAGAAATGGGAAGTGGGTAATGGGGTTAGCCTAGATATAATAGAGGTAGGTAAAGGTAGAAGTGGGTGGGTGTAGGGTTAATTAGGTAAGGATAAGCAGGTGGTTAAGGAAAAATTAGGTCAAAGAGTGCATGAAGAATAATGATCAAAATATATGAAAGATACTTAGCGAGGTGATATGGAAGGTATGAGAGATCAATGAAATAGGTGGGAAAGGAGTTGTTATCACCAAATCACTGTACCCCTCGAATGTCCTGAAGGTGAACACAACATTTGGTGTGATTGGGTAACATGGGATCACCTCTCAAGCTATGGGACTTGGGCTCAAGGTGAACCTCTAGAGAAGGCCAACTTCCTCTTCCTAAACTAAGCACTACACTACTCCTAATGCAAGAAAAATGGCTAACTAGACCTATGCTAACATTTCAAAGGGATTAGGGAGAGAGATTTGCAAGAAATAAAACCTAAACTTAGAAGTGGTGATGCACTAAGAAAAAGGGTTTTTCTAGACAAAATTCCAGCTTGCCAATGAAGAGAGATGATCGTGAGGAAGAATTAACATGAATTACAAACCTAATTTACATACAATACTTCACTCCTTGATCAGCACAATGACCTCCAAAACATGCAAAAGAAACACTTGGTTGCACAATTCACCTACAAACATGAGAGAGGAAAATAAAAGAAGAAAAATCAGGTAAGGACATACAATTGATCACAAAAATTAATTCTCATTACTTCAATCAATTTCACATTGCATCATTACAACATGGAAAGGCACATGCTGCCATAATAATTTTAAGAAGAAAGGCTTATGAGCCTAAAAATTCACAACTCAGCTTGTGAAGAGAGGGGAAGCTTGGAAGAATGTCTAACCTTTTTGGAATAAGCACCCCTTTTACATTTATATAAAATTATGAGTTGTTGAGAGAAATAAGGAAGAAACCCTAGAATCTAGGCCAAAATGTAGTAGATGATTAATCACTATTGTTGGCCATGCTTGCCTCATTAATTGCAACTCCACCTTTTGAGGCACTATTCACGGAATGAAGAAATATTGAAATTTTAGAACACCAAAACCTCTGAAAATCCATCTTCTAATGATTTCATTGTGTATCTCTCGTTCTCTTGATTCCAACGACTATAATTTTGTGAAAAATGGGAAATTGGGGAGGAAGTTGTGGTTTCTTGAGTGAAAGTCACTTTTTGGGTATTTTAGCTCCATTGGCTCTTTGATAATTCTTCATGATGCTACATAAATTAAAAATTTGAATTATCTCATCATTTAATAAAAATAATATTTCTATATTTTATGATGTTGTTCCTTGGGTTGGACTTACATTTGAGGGGTCCATTGTAGTGCTTTGATAAATGGCTCACTAGCCACTCACCAAACTAAGCGATGAGCTCCTCCATTCTTACCCCACGAGCTCAAAAGAAAACACTTGACGGTTTTGAATTATGAGTTGAATTATTTTACATTAGTAGTTACTAAATTAATTACCATAATCTTTGTTTTGACACAATCTTTTCCAATTTGGCATACCTCATGGCAACCAACTCACATGTTTCCACGTAACACTTTATGAATGAAAAGTGACTTTGAAATAATCACCACTTGTTATGCTAACCTATGGGTTGACCCTTCAACTTTCCACGTGCACCATCAATAGCCCATCAACCTCGATGCATTGAACAAAAATTCATTTGTTTGCATTGATCCCATGCAATGACTTCTAACCTAGTCACTCGGTCATCACTTCAAAGTTTGAACACTTGGCATTTTGGATATTCAACTTGCCCCCACCTCATGTTAAAAAACTCCAAACCACTGAATGTCCGAATGTATGAAATTTGGACTTTTAGACTTGAGACATTTTTGTGTTTTCTCAAGTTCACCTCGAAAACCGCTAAAACATCGATCCCGTAAACATCACATAGCTTGATGTCACACGGTCCTACCAAAGTGTTACACCAGTCAATATTACAAGCTCCTCAAATGTTATATATTCACCAACCTATGAACTCATCTTTGTTAACTCGATGTCTCCTCTAGTTTGTGGATTGATATATTTAACTCATCTTTCCCGACACCAATTCCCTCGAGTGAGCCATATTCTAGTTTTAGGAGTTCTTAACACACCAAGTCACTCAATGACTCATCCTTGGCTTTGTCTTGTCTACCTCGAGCACCTACACATTCCTTCATGACACAATGATTCCACCATGCCCAATACCTAGCCACCACTTTATTACCTTTATAAATTATTTGAGTCCCTTATATTGATATCCAATTTCCGCCAAGTGAGAATTCACACATTGCTTTATACGATCCTGAGCCATTTTATTCGATGAGATCATCTCGACGAGATTTTGACTTGGAAACTCTATGTCATTTGAAAATGTCTTGTTGAGTCATCTAAAAATTTGACCTTCCCCTCTTTGGAAAATTTCTTGGTGAGATTTTGAGCCTATGAATATTGCTTGACCTCCCAAGCTTTACATTCGTATGGTTCATAACAATACATTCACTTTGTCATCCTGTCTTTTGTCAAATGGATCCTTCTAAACAAACTTAGCCATTGGTTTTAAATATGGTGAGTCAACTCATTACTTAGCTCACCCGCTATCTTTCACAACCGAGCCCAACAAATCCATGAACCTCCATCCATCTTTGTTTATGGCCAAGTTATTCTTGTCTAGCTCCATCTCTGTGGGCTCACTTTGTCATGGATCCTTCACTGTTTAGCTCAGGTTTTCTTTGAATGCTCCATCCACAAACTTTTCTCGACATACCTCGTGAACTCGACCCATTAATGTTTACCAATCCTAAGCTTGACTTGAGCTATTCTTCCTATGTGCCCACTATGATCACTAATTTACTTGGGTAAATGTTCTAAAGTGTATCAACCAAAGCGTTCATGTTCCACCAAATTTTCTTCTTCTGTTTTGGCCCCGAGAAAAGTTTGAGCTTCTAAAACTCAGGAAGGAAAGATAGTTCAAAATGATCATGTATCCTCCCAAAACATCATAAACATTCTCAAAACACAAAAAATTTCATATAGGCCCAAAGTTCTTTCATGAAGCCCTTTTTTGATTTCGAGTGTACAATGGTTCCCATTTTGTAATTTTTCCCCAAGGTGGACAAATTGAATAACGGGAGGAAGGTAAGTAAGTGTAGATGTGGGATGAAAAGAAAAGAAAATAAGTAAGTATTTGACATTGGTGAATAACATGGATACAAGAATGACATCAGTTGATGATGTAGGACAAGGTCCCACCATTATTAGGGGAGATGCAACCCAACATCATGGAGGATGAGTGGACTCACATGCGAGAGGTTGGATTGGTTGGGATTAGGTAGTACAGGTAGATCTGACAAGATCACAATCTTATGGTCACTCTCATTGATAGATGGGATGTAATGACCAACACATTCCATCTACCCACCGGTGAGATGATGATCACATTGGAGGATGTATCTTTGGATTCTACGGTTACTGATTTTTAGGGAGCCCGTTTATTCAGTGTCAATAGATGAGGATTTTGAGGTGATGATTACAGTATTTGGAGAGATGGTGAGTGACCTGACAGAGCACAAAAATAGTCTCGTATATGGAGATATGTATGGTGCACACCCGTAGGAGACTCGGTTGGTAGTGGTGGGGTGCTATGCACTTCCAGATTTAGAGGGTGGCTGATTTCCTTGGGGTTTGATGGGAGTCTTATGGGATATGCTAGAGGACTGGGTTTGTTTTGTATGGGAACCTGCATATCTATCACATCTATATAGGGACCTTTGGGCCTACTAGAGAATGCGGTGGTACAACATATGTTGTACGTACCTACTACATTGTTGGGCATATGAGCACATAGTGATTGTGTGCCCACGGGACTCTTGATAGTAGATTGGAATCATGTTGGAAAGAGGGATGGATAAAGGGGATAGGTGGAAATAGGTGGCCATCTATGAGTGGAGAAGGTAGGACACTACGTGGATTACTACGGACATCACCAAGGGTTTGTAAGCCATGGACACGGTTTAGAGACCTTATCTTAGTTTTCTTGAATATAGAGGAATGGCCTAAGAGTTACACGAGCTATAGCTACTCGAGGTGGATACAAGGAGGCAAGCATGTCACTAGCATGAGATGATTCTAGTGGATATATTATGACACCAATCTAGACAACATCGGGATGTGCCGCCACCATTCCCATAAGATCTTTGTAGAGATGACATTGAGATAGCATTATCTCCACGCTATCCTACAAACCAAGAAGGGAAGGAGGAGGTGTTGGTTGATAGAAGACTTGATGATGCGGGGACTACTATAGAACATAGAAAATGGTGGGCAACAAAATTATAGACACCACCATCATGGCGAGGAAAGCCAGATTTGGTGACATTATGGTGCGAGAGAGATGCACTACTAGGACATGTGACTGCTCAAGGTGTACAATTGACAACAACACATGCACATGCAGCCACCTTGATAGGGTATATGACTACTTTGCAAGGTTAGCTAGCACATGCACAAGCATAGGCTCCTACATAGGCTCCCATAGGGGACGGAGCATAAGTAGCCACTTTACATGTACAAGTCACATGTTTACAAGGAAATTTGACCGCATCTCGAGGCACAAGTTGTGGTACTACGAGGCATAGGTACTAGGATAGGAATTGGGAAAGGTCCCATTTTATAGGCATTGACACCGGGAGAGGCTCCTTGGTACATGCACATAGGCCATTATTATTAGGGTAGGGTTCATAGGTTAGATCCAGGCTGATGATGCCACCTAGATAGTGTCCATGGCTAGGATTAGGGATTCCTTGGATGATGCTCTTTATTATCGGGGATCAGCTAATTGTAACCAATATTGATGTCCCATCATACGCCGAGCAAAGGACCCAAGCAGAAGTCGGTGAGAGGACCAGTGCCGACTCATAGTTCGGGTAACATAGTGGATCATCGGCCTCGAAGACAAGGTTAGGGTGAGGTTACCAGCTCTTATAGGCTAGGCCCAGATGAGGGCAAGGAGGAGGAGATGGTGGGTGGACAGAGACCCCAGGAGGGTGGAGAGATGATGAGTAGATAGCCAACAGAAGAGAGGAGGATACATGTGAGAGTAGAGATGAGGGCCTTAGGTGGGGATGAGAATTTATGAGATGTGGTATTGTATTTTGATTTTGATATATATATATATATATATATATATATACCGGCCTACGTCTTTAAAGATTGTGAGATTGTACATGAGATTTTTGAGATACTTTGATTATTTATCCTGTGTATATATGTATTGATACACAGACACTCCCTTTTATATAGTTGATGATGATATTGGACTGATGATGTACTTGTTTTTATTTCTATTGTTATGTTTATTATGGAAACTAGGTGAGTTAGGCATGGTTGAGTCTAGGTCATTTAGGCATGGTTGAGTTAGGTATAGGCATGATGGAGTCAGGTATAGGCATGGTGGAGTCAGGTATAGGCATGGTGGAGTCTAGGTGTAGGCATGGTTGAGTTGAAAATTTCCAAGTTAATGGTTTTATGGAAATGATGTGTTGTATGTATGTTTTGTTTAAATTTCCAAGTAATTGATATCATGGAAATGTTAAATGATTTAGGTGTGATATGGTTGAGGTTATAAAATGGTAGGTATGATGAAACAATGTATGTTTTTGTGATATATTAATCTCCAAGTTATTGTGTAAATGGAAACTAACTAGGTTAGAATGTGAATGTAAAGGGGGAAAATTGGTTAGGGGTAAAAGTGGTCAAGCTAAACTCCAAGGACCCCATGCCCTCGAGTTCTTCCTACATAACCCCAAAGAAAAAAAAGCCTCGGGATGATGAAGTTCTCCCATAGGGTAGGGAAGAATATGATGAGGTAGATGAATGGGTTGGTCAATTTTAGGCATGATGGAGTCTAGGTCATTTAGGCATGGTTGAGTTCAGGTTGAATAGGCATGGTTAAATCTAGGTGGAATAGGCATGGGGGTGTCTAGGTTGAATAGGCATGGTTGATCATTTTAAGATGAGTTGAATAAAAATAGATAAGGAATGTTGAGGTAGGTGAAAGGAGAAGAAACCCTAGAATGTAGGTGTCGAAGGTCTAGTCCTGTGTAGCAGAATCAATAAGTAAGAAAAGAGGTGAATAGTAGAAGAGGAAAAATGCCTCAAAGTTAACAAGGACCATAATGAGCATACCGAGGATGGGCTTATGAACTTAAACCCCTCAAGGCAGTACATGGTTGACTATTCTAAGGGTGAAGGAAGTTGCATGATCATGAAATGTTACATTTATGGCACGTCCCTTGAGTAGGTAGAAGATTATAAAGAAAAGAAGGTGAGGTGAAATGGGTTGTTTAGCATAACCTTGTTGTGAGACAACATGCCTCTTCTGCAAGATACCCAAAACCAAAATAGGCAAGTCCATGACGAAAAAATTATATTTTTATTGATTTTTTGTATTTTCTTTTTTCTTTTTTTGATAGACTGATCGATGTGGAAGTCTATGTGAGATGAATAAAATGACTCCTTGAGGTTTTCGTAAAGCTGATTGGTGCGGGAAGCTTTAGAATATTTTATTTTTATTTTGTAGAAATAGTCTACTTTTTTTATAGACTATGTATAGTATGGCGAAGTTTTTATAGTTGTCCTTCGAGGGAGCAGTCTATTTATAGCATCAAGATAGAAAGATAGATGTCCTTTTTTAGGGACTCATCTATTTTCCAAAAATTTACTCAAGGTGTTGAATTTGAAAAATCCCATATATTACTTTTGAACTTTTTGGACTTTATGTCATGGGCAAGACTATAAAGGAGTATAGGCTTCTTTTATGGAGGTAAAGTTATAGCCCGCAAAAGATTAACTATGAAAGAGAGGTTTTAAGTGATGAACAACCATGGGATTCCATCTTGAAAAGAATGAAAAGTATTCATGGGAATCATTCCATGAGTAGATCCATTATACTCATATTGAAGATAAGGCTAAAAGGTATCGGTTAATCACACGATTCTTGTTTAGTCGTTGGTCCTTAAAATAAGTAAGTGAAAGGTGAAGGTTGCTCAAGGGATGAGTGTTTAATAGATAGAAGGTGATATAATAATTGATTCAATATTAGAATGGTTGAAGATGCAAGGCATTAAGGGGATCATGTTCAGGTTTATCTTCGAGAGAGTATAAATGATAAGAACCTAATCCTTATATATGAGTGACAATTTAGGGTCCAAGCCAATTAGGAGAAAACTTTCCCCACTTACTTTTTTCCTCTTTTGTTACATGTTGATTTTCCTTCAGAATAGGTCACCGACATTGAATATTTGTTCATGGACACATTTGATACACTTTTGATAGATTTGAAGGTGATCGAGAGCACTTAAATGACATTTTTCTAGAAGCTCAAGTTTGGCCAAATAGTCTTGGCAAATGTCCTCATCATTGAGAATGTCTTTGAGTGAGATACGAAGTGATGAAATTTAGACTTTAAGAGGTAAGACAACCTCTCGTACCATACACCAAAGAGAAAGGTGTAGCTACGGTGGAGGTATGAATATTGGTGTGATAATCGTATGACGAAAAAGGAATGTGCATGTGCCAATCCTTACCAGTATTGTCAACTACTTTCATAAGAATATTTTTAAGGGTTTTTTTAATCAATTCAGATTGGCCATTTGTTTGAGGATAATAAGGTGAAGAAAAGCTGAGTTGAATGCAAAAGGTGTCACAGAGTTTTTGTAGGGTTTTGTTTTTGAATTTTTTTCCATTATTAGTGATGAGGCGGTGAGGAACACCAAAGTGACAAATGATGTGATGGTTGATGAATTCACAATTTTCTTGGATTTTGTAGAAATGAGAGGTATGATTCCACCCATTTAGTGTAATATTTGGTTGTGGTGATGATCCATTGATGAAATTGAGAAGAATGAGGGTTAATCTCTTTGATGAGATCCAAACCCCATTGGGAGAAATGCCAAAGGTCTCTGGTGACCTATAAGGCATGACTAGGGGTGTGATGAAGATTAGTGTGTTGTTGACGTTTCACACAATATTTGACATAGTCACAATAGTAACCGAGGTGAAGGATACACTTAGCCACAATGAGGCCACTGAAATGACCACCACAAATCCACTCGTGAACTTCCTTAATGGTGTATGGGATTTCAGAGCTTGCAAGGCATCGTAGAAGGATACTTTGTCAAAGCCACATTTGTAGAGAAGACCCACAATTATAACATAGCAAGATACACTTTTGAGAAAGGCTCTTTTTCCATTGCAAGTAAGATAAAAATGTAGAATTGAAAGGGATAGGTAGTTAGAGAACTATTTATACTAAATGTCTTATGGTTTTGTTTCAATTCTTCCTATAAATTTAACATCTCGAGAATAGATAATATAGTGATTGCAACCATTGTCTTGTGATTTTTTTTTTTGAGTCGGAAGGTGAAGTAGGTATTTGAGAGGCAAGGAAGGTCATGGTATCAAAAAAATTTAGTAGAGGGTGGAGTGGTTTGAAGTTCATAATGATCAAAGGTAGTCAAATTTATTTTGACGTGATGTTTATACTTTTGAAGTATCTCATTATGAAACTGGTATAAACCATTGAATTAGTTCACAACTAGATGAGATTCACCATAGATATTAATTTATTTAACATGCAAGGCTATAGAGGTGTGAATACCTAGCACGAGTCCTTCGTATTCAACAATGTTATTAAATACAGTTGAAATATCATTTGAAAGATAAAGGCATAGGCTCGCCATTAAGAGGAGTAAGGATGACCCCTACACTACCCCCACATTGACATTTAGAACCATGAAATAATAAGGTCATCAAATAAATGGTGACGTCAAAGGAGAAGGTAGCGATGGATTCGTTAGGAAATCAAAGTTAGATGATTATTTTATAGAAAGAGGTGTGTCTACAAGTTAGTCCACAATGGTTTGTCCTTTAATATACTTTTTATGGATGAATTCAAGATCTAGGTCTGCAAGATGCATCAGCTAACATATTTTTGAAAATGAAAGTTTTGTGGTTGAGTAGGTAATGGAGAAGTTTAGTGGCGACAAAGACTAAAGCTAGGAAATTTTGTTGGCTTGAGTATATATAGTATCGTAGTCTAAAATCATATGAATTATATAATAAAAACTTTCCCCTATTTTTCTCATCATAATGAATGAGCAAGACACCCGAGGAATGATAAATGGCATAAATGTAAAGGTAAAATGGTTGGTCAGGCGTTGGGTGGAATGAGCACAAGTGGTTGGAGGAGGTATTATTTTAAGGTGTTGAAGGATTTATGACATTCATCATCCCATTTTAAGGAGACATAAATTTTGATAAGATGATGAAATGGATGGCAGTGGTCGGAAAGTTGAGAAATAAAGTGATGAATAAATTACAACTTTCCTTGCAAACTACGAAGTTGAAAAAGGTTATTAGGTAGAGGAATCTTGATAATATTCTTAATTATAGTGGGATGAACTTTAATTCCATGTAGATAAATGATAAAACCAAGGATCTTTCTTGAGAGAAAAATGAAGACACACTTCTTAGGTTGAAGGCAAACATAGTATTTGATTAGATAATCAAAAAAACCCTTAAGGACTACAAGGTGTTTGGCTCGATGTTTGAATTTGGTAAGAATATCATCAATGTAATATTCCAATATGTTATGCATGATGTCATGAAAGTTATAAGTCATATCCTACTGATATGTAGCACCAATACTCTAAGGTGTGCAATAGATGGTTTCTATTTTGACCATACTTCTTGTGGCATTACTCCGTAAAGAGTAGTTATGGGCACTATGTTCAAAAAAATACATTGTTGTCTTTGCTTTACTTCTACCCATAATGTCTTTAAAAGTCCGAGAATCATCGATCATGAATCACACAATTTCCATGATAGTACGATTTCTTCTCTCAAAACACCATTCTCATTGCGTGTGTCTGAGAAGGCATTTTTGGACAAATCCCATGAGTTTGTAGGTAGTATTTAAACTCATTATTGGTGAATTCCCCCCTCGATCTGAGTAGAGAGTTATGATGTCAAAATTAGTTTCATTCTCAACTACTACTTTGAACTTCTTGAAAGTTTCAAAAGCTTCACTTTTCTTGCAAAGACAAAAAATCCACATTTTTCTCGAATATTCGTCAACACATAGCATGAAGTACTGAAATCCAGAATGACTCGGTTACATCAGACCGCAAAGATTGGTATGAACTAGATCAAGATTACCATGAGCTCAATATGTACTCTTTTGGAATGAAGCTCGAGTTTTCTTTTTGCAAGCGCAATGAGGACACTTTTTGTATCCTTCTGAAGAGATGGTAGCCCATGTACCATATTGTGCTAGTGTAGTGTCTCGAGATACTTGAAACTAATATGACCAAGTCTCTGATGCCACAACTGAGTTGAGGTAGAGTTCTTAGCCACAAGTGTTTGATCGTCTATGTGAACAAAATCAAGTTGGAACATGCATCCCACATTGGAGGCTTTTGCAACTATTTTTGAGCCTCTTGATTTGTCTCAAATGAAACACATTTTCTTGTCGAAATGAATATCAAATTCAATTTTCAAGTTATGATCTAGGATTTGATTGATTGAAAGTAGATTCTTTGTCAACCCAGGGACATATAAGACATTTGATAGTCTGCAATTGCGTGAACCAAGGGGTAGAGAAATGTTCCTAATCCCTTGAACTGTATATGAAGAATCGTCTCCCAAAAAAACATTATTTTTTGATGGCGTGTCCCTCATTGAAGTAAACTAGTCTCTCGTGGCTGATCACGTGTCGAGTGGCTCCCAAATCAAAATAGCATACATCACTAGATGACGTGGATGGTTCACTTGATCGAGCAATGTACAAGAAGTCTTCATTATTTGAATGTTCTTCTTGCTCAATAATATTTCCTTCTTTGATGGAGTCTTCTTTTCAAAGAACCCCTTATCTTCCCTTGGTTATAGTTATAATTTCCCTTATGAGATTGTTGTGGAGGTCCGAGTTGCTTGATGAACCTTTCTTGTAAGTATTATAACAAAAATATTTTATGTCATGTCCTTTTTACAAATTAGACATTACTTCTTACATTTTTTTCCCCATGATACTAATTACGATGTTGGGAATTTATATAGGAATTAGGTTTTCCTTTACCTTTTCCTTTCCATTTTTGATGTGAAGAAAGTGTGTACTCCTCTTCATCATCCTTATTTTGCATTGCTTCCTCTTGTTGCATGTAGGTTTACCAATTTGTCAAAACTAAGCTGTCATATCGACAAGTCTAGTGTTGTTATAAAAATACGGTATGAAGGAGGGAGTGATATCGAACAATGGGAATGAGAGCATCATATTTGAACACTTCTCCTAGGGCTAGAAGTGAAGCCCTCAATTCTATAACTCTTCTGAAGAAAGCTTCAATTTTCTCATTTTTTTTGAACTTCAATGTGTGTAACTGACTCTGTAAATTTAGTATAACATTCTTGTTTTTGGCCTTGTATATTGTGATCAACTTATCCCATGGTTCTTTGGCTGTTGTGGCATCTCAAATGTGGGGTTGAACATCATCGAAACTCCAAACAAGATGATTTTAGCTTTCTAATATGCTCTATCAAACTCTCAATGTTGTGTTGTATCAGTAGTTGATCTAATCATAGTACCAAAGATAATAAATAGGCCAGATCTCTTCAAACTCAAGTTGTGTCTTGATTTTGTCTTCCATGCAAGCATAGTTGTTTTCTCTAAGTAGTTATGAATCTAGAAGAAAATTTTTGGGGGCATTGGTGCCCATTTTGCGAAAAAAATTGACAGGGTTTGGCTCTTATCACTCTAGGTATAAGGTCTCCCAATCTATATACTTGTCACCCAATATACTTGAACCTTTCTATATATGTGCCCTTCCAATATACCCAATGGTACATGGAAGAAGCTCGCCCTTTCTATATACCTGATGGTACATGAAAGAGGCATTAACGTATGTGAAATAATTTAATACATGGTACCAAGACAACACTTTGAAAGGGGTCTATGTGATTATTGACACCGGCTCAAAGAAATATCCACATACGCATGCGTAACTTTGCTATATACTTATATAATTTCTCAATCTAGATTTATGTCGTGCAATCATTCACAGATGATGGGATGGCTCATAGTTTATACACTCTGTGACCTTATTACTCCCCATTGATCTAAAGGGTTGATGCCCAGAGACAATGTTGTTGTAGCTATAGTATGTGTTAAGTGTAGTAGTAGTAGTTACGACAACCTTACCTATAAGCACTTCCCGAGGCATCGTATATTCCAAATGCTACGAATGAGATCCAGGATCTTGTGAGCATTACAAAACCAATTTTATACTTTTTTATTACAATTTTCTACCGGTTTCTGAGTAGTTACAATATTTTCGGTTGACTATGGAAACTTGTAAATTAGTACAATATATTGAAGCATGTAATTACATTCAAAAATTTAGAAAAAATTGAATGACAGAAATGTTTTTGTTTTGCAAGCCCTAGTGGCCTCTGGAGCCCAAAATGACCCACTATGCCAAAAATTGCAAAAATATAGCTGAAAATGCAATTTTGGATAGGCCTCCTTTTGTAAAAAAATGCCCAGAATGAAAAAATAGGCCTAATAGGAGAAAAAAATTACCCTAAATTAGGGGTTTTCTCGCTAAAATTTGGTAGGTTGTTTAGTTATGACTAAACGATTTAGTGATGGTTTTCCACCAAATCCACCTCCAAGTTTGGCAGTTTTCCAAATTTTCCTCCAAATTTCAAAATTGTTTGAAAATCAAATCTAGGGTGGGGTCGAACCATGTACCTCACACACCCAAGGCTTTCCCTCTATCCAAATAGGCTCTTATGAGCGCTTGACATAGAAATGAAGCAATGTGTATTTAATAAATATGAAATTTGACTCACATTTGGAAAAATAACGACTGATGGGCGAAGTGGAGCTCCACATGGACTACCGAGGTGGATTAGGTTTCCCATGTGAAGTGGATCTGAGCCTATCTCTTTGCCTTTTCCTTTGATTTTTTTTTACACCTTTGTATTATTTGATTCTGTTGTGTATTGTTTTATGGGTGTGTTATGTATCCTTTTATTTACAGAGTTGTGGCTTTGAAATCTTTGTAGTCCGAATGTCGTTTTGCTTCATTTTTATTTTTGCTTTGTGCGGTCACGTGGAGGAGTGAAGGTCGTCATAGCGAGTGTGAAGGTGTGTTCTTCCACCGCTTTTTCTTGCCACGGTCGTTGATATTGAAATGTTGAGTGCCCAATGTTGGGTCGTCATTCCCTAATGCATGTCCACCCTTATTTTAATTGAATCTCAATTTTTTTAATTGATTGAATGTAGGGTACAAGACAGGTTTATGGAGAAAAAGAACTCATTGTGGCTGCTTAGGATGTGGCTCACCCAATCCACCGTGATTTTGTGGTTGTAAGCTTAATTCACTTCAATACACACAACTTCATTGTCGAATCAACTCATCAACCCAATATTTTGTTGATAGAGTCACCCAACCTGGGGCTCTACCTTCACAAACACACCCAGGAGCTCAAATAGCTTGGTCTACAACTTGCCTTTATAATGGCTCGACTCGAGTCTATAACCCTTAAATAGCACAACTCACCTATGAAAGGTGACTCGGCCAGAGGAAAATAGCTTACTCGGGGTTGTGTTCACCGCACAATGCAAATTGATTGCTCCAAATATACCAAACTACTCAATGTAGCGGTAGCTAAATACTTCTCTAATATTAGAGATAAAATCTCTAATGGGAAAAATAATAATATATATTTTTAAAAATTCCTATAAATTTATTATCTCCAAAAACAAATTCTCCTGGTGAAAAGAGCACCAAGGAAACAAAATTGCTTTCCATTTACCTAGAGAATGCACATGAGGTTGTGGGACTGCAAGGAGTTTTGGGAAGCTACAAGAGGTAACACCGACTCTCCGATGAAGCAATTTTCTTCTCCAAAACTTTTCCTTCCTCTACAACATTCTTTAACCTTGCTAGAGCTTCAACTAGCTCGTACCAAATGTAGTTTCATAAAACATGGATGGTAGCACATTAATTTTATTAATGTGAAATCAACCAAGTTATAATGAATGGACTACAATACTTATAGGTATTATAATATCATGTGAAGACAAAATAAAAGTTTGACATGTACAACCTGAAATTACAACAACTTCTAAAATACATCCAGGAAGAAATAATTAATTTAATACAACTAAATGATAAGTTGTAACTATGCAACAAATAATCCTACGACTACGGAATAAGAAAAATATGGTTTAAAAACCATATAAAAATATTAATTAATAACAATAATTAATTAAAGATTGGTGTATCTTTAGAATTGTGCAGATCATCCTCGGTGAATGTTGATTTTGAAGGTTGATTCATTCAACATGGTTTACGTCTCAAAAGGTAATGACTAGTGAATATAAGAATATTCCACACCAAGGTAAGTGAGAATATACTCATCATCCTACCATTAAATTATGTTGATAGATGGTGTGTCATCATTGATCATGTCAAGAAACATGAAGGGAAAAGAAGAGGGAGCGTCACTATCACACCGATAAGTCGAGGTCCCAAGGAAATGGTGTTCACAAAAAAAGTTAGGACAAATGGATTACGGATCCATAGACTATTTAGGTAAAGGTGGTGAGTTAGGTGAATAAGGTGGGGAAGGTTTATCGTCCTCAATAAGTTTGACTCAAGCATTCTTGGAATGTGGTTCAGAAATTTTATACCACTACGGTCTTTATGCTCCCGGGTGGTGCAATGAATGACAAGATGGTGGCCTTGTCCATAGAAACAAAATCCAAATCCAAATCCCTTCCAAGCACAACAATGGAGGAAGGTGTTAGTGAAGTGGTAATTGGTAAGAGATTGAAGGTTATAGGAAAATGATCAAGTTTGGGAAGGTGGCTTGGGAAAGTAGGTAGAAGCATTAAGTACCCCATACTTTAAGTTGGTTCAAAGTGGGAGGACCGTAAGGGAAACATTTTCCTACATGGTGATCATAACGGGGATGTTGGTGAAGGTTACCATACTTTTGAGGAGTAAGGAATGTGTCAATGTTATAAAGGTGGTACTCCCCTAGAGTAAAGCATTGAAAAATAGCTTCTAAGGGATTAGTAGCTCATATGTGGGTAATGGGAATGGATGACTCACTAGATGACTGGGAAGCGAAGCATTCGATGTTTGAGAAGTAGATGGGTTGGATGATGGGTCAGCTACTGAAGCTACAACAGCAGTAGGAATAGAGGAGTTGTTTATGGAAGATTTAGCGGCAGAAGTGGTGGATGAGGTGGTAGGCAAGAAGAAGTGGTAGTGGTGGTAGATGCCTTAAATTATATAAGGACATCATTGGGTCGATACAACATGTTATAGGTCTTGAATGGTGAAGGGTCACTGGAATTGTATTTTTATGTCCTTCATGTTCAAATTTTAAACAACGGTATAAGGTTAAAAGAACATAACCCATGACATGAATCTAGGGTCAACCAAGCAAGAGGTTGTACTGGAATTCCCCTCTAAGAAATAGAATAATTTAGGAATGCCACGGGGCCAATGCGAATCGATGAATGATGGTGCCGAGGGTGGAATTCATGGCATCGTTAAATGAATGCAACATATCTCGGGTTATTATGTATACAATTGGTAGGGATGTGTATTTGGTTATATGAATGGTAGGAAATGATTTTGATACTAGCACCTCCATCGATCATAACACATCGAATGTGTATATTATCAACGTAAATGAAAATGAATAGGGTGGGGTCAGGATCATCTGATTAGAGAGGAAAAATTTCTTCGTCGAGATAAACTAAGAGTGGAGACTTGATGAATGGTAGTGAGAGCAAAAGATGGAGGTGAAGTGGTGAGAGTGGCCACATGATGAGGAGTGATAATGGTGGAAACAGTGTGGGGTCATTAGGTAGAACTGAATAAATTGTAAGACCTCAATGAGGACATGACAATGAGACTCAAAGGTTTGGACGAGGTCATACAAAGACATTTTGAGGGGATACTTGGTGTAATTTTTAATCCTTGTATGCGATGGGAAACCTGTCGAAAAAAATATATACGGATCCACGGATGGTGATTTTGGATGCAGTGCAAATGGAATGTTTATGTAGACACTAAAATTAGGTCACACTCCCCCTTCGTCCCTCGACATATAAGCCCCCTTTATTACATTTACCTAGCCATGACCCCCTTCACCCCACTAATATTAATTTAATTAATTTAATTAAATTAATGCTTTATCCTCACTATATTTATTATTTAAATATCTTATTTAAATAATATCTACATATCTGATTCACTTAGACACCTCACCAAGCTAACTCAACCTAAGACCTATTCTTAGCAAGTTACCATAACTAACTAAGACTTACCCAAACCCTAAAAATCAATGCCTACATTCCCTCTAACCACATTCCCGCATGCTCACAAGAGGCTCCGAGTCTAATCCGTAGGATAATGACATGAGATCCAAGGAAATCAGGAGGATCTCCCTAAGTTTAGTAAACCTAGGAAATCCCACCTTGACCGACGTCGGTTACCCCTAACCATCGTTGGTTAATTTGGATCATTATCGGTTACATCTTTTAACCCAAAACAACCTTATTCTCAAGGTTAGAACTTTGAACTTGGAATTTGGAAGAAAGAAATTTGACGAACAAGAACAAATCTCATAGAGATAACGCATCTTCAGAGAACCAATTCCAATAATAACTCACATCCAAGGAAGGAGATTGAGGATCTTCTCTTGCACAGCCATCCCAGCCATGTTCTGATCTATCTAAGCAAAGAGGAGTGTGCATAGAGCCCATGCATAAGCTTTTCTTCAGTTGGTAATCACTTGCAGCCTTCAAACCCATCATCAATACCTCCATCCTTCACATACAGACCTTCAAGAATGAAATCCAAGTGAGTACAACATCATACTTTCTTGGTTATTTCATTTCATCATTATTTTATCATCCATTATTTATCTTTCTCCCTATTGGCATTCTCCAACATTTTCACCTCCATAGACCCATCAAAACCTCACAAAATCCTACTTCACTCACCCATTACCTTGTCCTAACTAACCAAAATCCTTTGTGCAATCACAAAAGAGACAAAAACCCCGTTCTATGACATTTCTAGATCTCATAGTAATCGGCGCTGGTTATCCCTAACCACTGTCGATCACCCCTGACCAACGCCAGTCTCTGTGTTTGCCCACACATCCTAAAATAGAGACCTACCCACCTAATTTTACCTCACCCTCACTCACCTGTGACCTACACCGAGTCCTTTATCAAACTGCGAGACCCGTAACCTATCCATTGACCTTGGATTCTATTCTAGCTTAGCTGTTAGATTAGATCTATTTCTTATTGTGTTTTTAAGTGAGATACCTAAATCATTTTAAAATAACAATAGGATTTACCTTGTTTTCAACACTAATTTTTTTAAAATAGTGGACTGATAACCATCTAGGAAGTACCATGCTTCCCGGATCTAGCTCATGCTAGGCAGTTCACTACCCATATTGTTTAATTCCTTATGGTGTTTTGTTTTCATTACAAGTAGTTCCTCCTAGCCAAAAGGAATCTCTCATGGTCAACTATGGATTTGGAAGTCATACGCACACAACAACCGATCAACCGACATTTGAATAGGTATTCCTCTTACGCCCGTTACCCTATCTGTTTCAGTCAACAATTTAAAGAAAAAATCTAAGAAAAAGGTGAAACATTTTGGCACGCTCAGTGGGACCTATCCGGGGTTCCTTGCATTTCATTCATTCCTAGGAAAAATTGTGTGTTTGTTTCCTTTCTAAAAAAAAATCATACACACTAATTTTCTTCCCAGTAATCCACTTCTTTTTATATTTTCTCTAGAGGAAACTTTTCTTTTGGTGTATTTAAAAAGAATCATTTCTTCATATTTTCTGCATTCTAGTGAAAGAGCATCCCTCTTCCTCTTCATCTTATTGTGTCATCCAATTTCACAATTTTGATTTGGGTTTAAAAACAATCGCATTTCATTTTGATTTATTGCATTAGCTCACATTAATTGAGGGAAACCTATATGTTGGAGGTCATGACCAGCTGATGGCTAACAAATGAATTGTAGAAAAGAACTTCTATCCTTTTCTCTTTCTCTGAATCTTACCAAACCACACAAAAATTCAAATACATACATTCTTAAAAACATCTTACTTGGAAGAAGCTGTAGGTGATCACACGATCATGACACAGTGGGAACCCAGCTCATTGCTATGTCGAGTCATACTTCAGAGTGAAGCCCGCCCCCACCATAACATACCTGAAACCTCACCCTTTAGATCTCCTTCTTTGTAGGAAATCATCCTCACCAAAAGATCTATTTCATAATTCATGTGTCAGTCCCTAAAATAGCATAAGCTAAACAAACATAATAGAAAAGGGCACTCTTAGGATCGCATTTTCTTAGTGTTTCTTCTTGGCTTGCGTTTTGAGGTGAAAGATCACGTTCATCACTTTTTTTTCATCCTTGCATGCTCCTCATCATAGCTGGTGTATTCCACTTCACCTCGAGCATGCCCGGGCCATATCACCATCATTCCTAGAATTCTAGGTCTTATTCCACATCAAATTTTAATTCACAACCACTTTTTCTCATCACTGTTTCAATTTCACAAGAACCATCATCGGTTATCCCGACCGACATTGGTTATACACTACCGACATCGCCTCTAGGTCCTTTTTCTAACCTATTCAAAAATACATTTTCACTTCAATTTCTTCCACTTTCCACAGTCTCTCATGCCACTGCCACTTCTTCCATTGACATTTTAAACATCCCAGTTTGGCATACTTTTCATATTTTGCCTTCGCCTCACTATTTACTCACTTTGTCCATTTTTTAAAGTGACCGTAGTAATTACCCCGACCGATGTCAATTTTCCCTATCCAAAGATTGGTTAGCCTATTTCATATTCCACCCACCATTTGTTACTTCGTCCATTTTTTTATCACTAGATTCACCTGTTCCTTTATTCTCTGTATCATTTATAGAGAAGCAACCCTACCTAATCAATACTAGTTCACATGGTACTGACCCAAAGACAAGTGAATGCCCTCATGTTTCATGCCAGTTGCCAACCGCTCCCACCTAGTCCTTCACCACCTTATATTTTATCTCCAGCCATGGATCCTATCCAACCTACTAATATCGCTCTCTTTGGAGATGAGGAGTTTGCATGACTCCTTGACCCGAGAACCCCACAGCTAGGTTGCAATTTTACCTCTCCCACTCATCCACTCGAGACACCTTAGATCAGTTGATATATGGCATGCTCGTATCTATCCCCCTAACTCTCGCACCCACTTCTACATCAGCCCCATCTGGCTCCGTGCTACCCACATCCACCTTAGCCCCGGTCCTTTCGCACTTAGGTTTTATACTTACCATGATCATGTCATGTCTCATTATCTCTATGGCACCCATTACATCCACCACACCCTCGACGCTTACTCCAAACACAACCTCATCCACCCCTCATGTCTCACACATACACTGTAGCTACATTCCCACCTCCAGTGTCAGTGACCCCTACCCCATTTCAGAATGTAGTTATTTCCATTCCATAATCATTAGCCCCTATTGCCACTAGGGTTACCATGACCCTTCCTCCCCATATACATACTACCAACAACCGCCTGTTTCATCTATTATTCATTCTAGGTATGTACCCCCTATTTCATTACCTTCTTCTCCACCACCTTACATGGCATCCCCATACACTAGAATTCCACCCCCATTATATGCCCAAAACCAACCTCCTCATGCTATAGAGGCATCCAATCATCACAACCCACTAATGACCTAATTAAATTGATGATGGATAAGATGCAAACACTGGAGGCATTGGTTTCCGGCTCCCGCAACACTCTCACATATGACAAGATTTACAATGAGCCTATTCACCCATCCATTCCTATCTGTTCATACCCTATGCATTGGGAAATGCCCAAATTCAACTACTTCAATAGAATACCCACAATAGCATTTGCGCTCATTCAAACATGAGTATTATCTCGATTGCTCATGATGATGCCTTAATTTTGAGAACTTTTCCCATGTCCCTCATTGGACTAGCATTAGACTTGTATAGTGGGTTACCCAAACACTCCATATTTTCATTTAATCAGGTAACCCAAGCCTTTTTGGATCATTTCTCTATGAATATCACCAAGAAGGTTACCATGACCGATCTATATTCCACACGGTAGTATGAGGATGACTCTATCACAGATTTTGTCACTCGCTGGTGCAGCCTGATCAATCAACTTACCTTTTAACTACCACAAACTGAACTCATCAAGCTCTTCACCCGAACTTGCTCTAGACATATCTCCCTGACCTTGCAGGTCCAAACTTTCCAAACATGCAATGAGGCATTGACTATGGCACGAAAGTTAGAGATTCGGGCCATCAAAGAGAAGAAAATCCAATTACAAAATAATAATTTAGCATTCAAGTCGAATGAAACCTCTTCTTCTTCCAAACCACCAACCAATTATTCAAAGGCTAAAGGTACCACTAACACAATGGTACTCAAGGCTAGCCCAGCTCATCCATCCAATCAAGCTACACCCTCATCTAATCTATCACCCGTCTAGGCTTTTTAATTCAGACAAGAGCAGCAAAAATATACCCCAATTGGGGAACCTTACTCTTCTATCTTAGAAAAGCTTATCAAATCCGCACCATCACCCTTACACTCATAAAACCACACTCTGGTTTTGATCCTACACGCCCCATGCTCGTGTGGTATAAGGAACAAGATTTCTGTAACTATCACCGAGTGAAGGGTCATAGTGACAAAAACTGCATCACTTTTAAGAATATTGTCCAAGAAATGCTCGAGAAAGGTGAGTTGAGTGTGGATAATCCCAACACCACGCCCAACCAAAATCTAGAAATCTTTAAAAAACCATTTCCCAATCATGCCCCTTCATCCAATCAACCCAAAGGTGACATCCACTCACAGGTTCCCATACTCGTGAGGTTCACGCAATCTTTAATGAGGTACCTGTCACCTCTCAATTACCTCACATCCCTTCCATAGAGGAAATCCTAGCCTGAAATCCTCCTTCCACATTGGAACCAACCATCACTATTCCTTCACCAATAGAAGAACACCCTTCATCTCCTACATCACCTACGAAGGATTCTTCTACTAACATTGAGACCATCTCACCCCTAGCTTCTCCACTTAGAGAACCTTTACCTACCGTACCTCCTCAACCCATAGAGGAGCTCCCATTACCTCCTCCACCCATAGAGGAGCACCCATTACCTCCTCCACCCATAGAGGAGCACCTATTATCTTCTCCCCTACATAGGAGCACCCATTACCTCCTCCACCCATAGAGGAGCACCTATCCATTCCTCCACTTATTGAGGAACTCCCATCATCTCTTCCACCCATCATAGACTCGGTGGAGATACCTTTGCCTCTTGGTGAGCATTCTCCATCGCTTACCCAACATTCAATGAGACCTACTTTTAGCTCTCTTAACCATGGAAGTTGAAGTTGGCGATTCCCCATCTCTAAGATGCATTTTACAGGAATTCCCATTAGGTCCTCACCAACTCCACCCGTAAACATGCCATTCTCACGTTTGGCTGATCACTTGGATTATGTGGATAGGGCTTTATTATGGGGGTGCCTCTTACTCCCTATCTCAACAAAGATGTAGATATTCCTTGATGACACCTCCACTATCTACCCAAACACATTTCCACCCATCAAACCACCTACAACCATTGTTTTCGTAACCCCTTGATTGATACTTGTTAGCACCCACAAAGACACCCTTACCCGTAACCTGACCTAAATCTAAACCTAAACCCATATCCACAACATTTTCCTCCACCAAACCTATTACCACTTTAGGGGTCACCCCGATCACTAGCCTTACTCATCCACCTATTAAACTAAATTTAGCTACATCCTCCAACATCAATACCACACCTACCTTGACACCCAAACCAAAGAAACAAACTCATCGGCCTCATACCCTGACTACACCAATCACACCTACACTTGTCCCATCTACCTTAAGACCTTAGCTACCCAACATGGTCAAGCACCCTTCACCCATCCATAAACCAATAACATAACCACCCATTCCTTCCTCACAAATCTCTAACCAACCCAGGCACACAACACGACTCATACCCGCACTTTGTATTCTCTTTACCACCAATACCTCTCGATACCTTCAGCCATTGCTTCACTACCCACTACACTTCAGTCATTGTCCCTCACACCCCAAGTATGACCCGCATCATCTACCTTCATAGCACCCCCATTATCCCCATGGGTAACTCGTCCTCTTCCTAAATCTACTTTTCCTTCTAGACCTTGTACACCCACATCACCTTTACCCAAGAAGGTGTAACCCAAAAACAAAACCCCACTACCCCACAAGGTAGTCAAAGTAACCCCACACCCTCCTTTCCGTCCATCTACTGTACCCCTACCCAAACGAACCCGATCGATACCTCAACCCACACTAGTGCATAAACCCATAGCTCGACCCATTCCTACACTTCCAAAACAATTCCCTAACAACCAACCACACCTACACCCAAACCCACATTCACTTCCCATTTTGATCCACTAGTAGGGTCCTATACCAAAATTTTAACCAACCTCCTCGAGACTTCACGTTATCACATTATCGCCACTCCAACCTTGCGACCCCTCAAACCCAAGCCAAAGGGGTTTGATGATACCAAAATTTTTGCATACCATTGTGTGTCGGGCATGATGTGGAGAACTACAATGCCTTGAAAACCATCCTTATCCAATTGTGTCCACCGAAACAAACTTTAATGAAAACAACCTTCTTGATGAGGATCCCGCTTCACCTACACTCATTCCCACACTTCCCACTCAACAACCACAACCTCTAACCTCATAGCTCCTAACCACACACAAAATTTTAAATTAACATGGTTCACATTAGAGAACTTGCCACACCCCCACCTAAATGTCATTGCGCCCAACCGACCTCATAGGGATTTTCTCCTCTAGTAGGTTTTTGCCCTTCATGCTTTATTATACACTTACCCTACACCTTCTCCATTTGACAGACTTCCCTCAAATCAACATGGTAAACATCACTATGTATGCACAGAAAGGTAAAGAAAAGGTAGCTAACCCACCAACCAATCCTATACCCAATATACCATATGCCCCCATACCTAAAATAACTATCCTCGACCCCACATACCCCATTTCTAATGGCATCACACATCGCACCATGCTCAAACAACTACACCAATCTCCCCTCAAAATGTCCTTATACGACCTCATCCAAACCGTAGAATCGCATCGTTAAGCCCTCATGGAGGTTCTTTAATCTATTGAGGTTTTACCCAATGACCCTACACCTATAGCCTCCATTATCACACCCCATTATGTAGCCTGTCTCACCAAATTACCACCTTCATCCTCACCTCACCTTGTTCACCAAGTGGCCTCCCTCTACTTCTCAGAGGTAGAGATCGTGCCATACCAAAACAATGACCCAGACCCAACCCTCTTCATCTCTGTCCACATTGATGACATATGGGTATTCCGTGTGATGATTGATGGAGGCGCTAACATTAACATCATTTCATCCCATGCATTTTGTTCAAATGTGCATACCTGACAATTGCATGCATAAACATTCAGTCATGTTGTGTTCATTCAATGACACTATCACCTCCACACTAGGCACTATCATCCTTCACATTCATGTGGGCCCCCGCACTATTCCAAAATTGTTTTATGTTTTGGAGGGGGAATTCCAATATAACCTATTACTTGGTAGACATTGGATCCGTGTCATGGGTTGTGTTCCCTCCACTTTACATCCTTGTGTAAAGTTTAAACATGAAGGACACACTTATACCATTCCAGCTAACCCATCACCTTTCAAAACATGCAACATGCTTTACCGACCCAATGATGTGCTCATACCTATCAAGCCATCTACTTCCGTAACTAATACCACTTCACCTACACCCCCACCTACCAAGACAACCACTTTTTCACCACACATACCTCCCTATTCCTACCACTACTATAACCTCCACGGATAACCCATTAGCTACCCAATTCATTAACTCCACCTCCTTATCGACCTCCTCGACACATCATCCATACCAGCTACCCACATACCAACCATTGATCCCTTGGAAGGTGTTTTTCAATGCCTCACTCTGGGGGAGTACCACCTATATAGTTTCAACACATTCCTTACTCCACAGAAGTATGGAAGCCTTCACCAACACCCTCACTATGATCACCATATAGGAGAATGCCTCCTTTATGGTCCTCCTCATCTTTGTACTAGTCTCACCTATGGGGGACTTGATACTACCACTTACACACCTGAACCACCATCACAACCCCACCCATTTTCTATTGACTTCCAATCACTTACCAATCACTGTTTCACCCACACCTTCCTACACCATTGTGCATGGAAGGGTTTTGGTTTTGGCTTTTACAAGCAAGGCTTCCATACCGTTATTCCATGTACCACCCGCAAACATAATGACCGTAGTGGTATCAGCTTCCCCGACCCTTCTACCAAACAAGCCCACATTGAACTCATTGAGGACCCTAGCCCTTCTCCACCTTCATCACCACCCTCACCGACAGAGTCGATGGATCCTGAATCTATCCCTCCTAACTTTTTTTTTTCATAAACACCATTTCCTTAGGGCCTTTGACTTATCAACACAAAGGCGAGGCCCCTTCCACTCTCCCATTCTTGTATCCTGAGATGATCGACGATGACACACCTACAATTAACGTCATTTAATGTCAAGATGATGAATCCATACTCACCTACCTTGGTGTAGAAGACTCATATATTCATCGGTCGTTACCCTCTGAGACATAAACCATGTTGAATGAATCGACTATCGAGATCAACATTCATACTCAGGACGACCCGCACATCCTAAAGATTAGACAATCTTTAGATGCTACTAAATAGGAAGCCATCACTTCTTTTCTCCAAGATCATAACCATGCTTTCGCTTGGTCTTATGTAGACATGCCCTATTAACCCCACCATAGTGGTCCACAATATTGTAACCATTCCCGATGCCAAACCTATCAAACAAAAGTTGAGGAAAATGCATCCTTGCATTGCTCTTCTCATCAAAGAAGAACTTCAGTGCCTTCTTTGTTTCCTTCATCTTACCCATTGATTATCCTCGTTGGATTTCTAACATTGTCCCTATAACTAAAGTAACAAGGGGACTCTGCATTTACACAAACTTCTGTGACCTCAACCTCGCTTATCTCGAAAGATGACTTTCCCTTACCCGTATTGATCAATTGGTTGACCTTACCGCTGGTCACAAGATGCTCTCACTCATGGATGGTTTCTCGGGTTATAACCAAATTTTTCTTTCCTTGGAAGATCAGCACAAGACCACATTCATTACCCCTTGGGGAACCTTTTGCTATCGAGTCATGCCTTTTGGCCTTAAAAATGTTGGTGCTACATATCAGTGTGCTATGAATTACATCTTCCATGATATCATGCATCACATATTGGAAGATTATGTGGATGATCTCTTGGCCAAATCTAAATGTCGTGTCAAGCACCTCACTATCCTCAAAACCATCTTTGACCGCCTCATTAAATATTACATCCGCCTTCAACCTAAAAAGTGCGTCTTCACAGTTCTCTCAGGAAAACTCCTGGGATTTATTGTTTCCCTCCATGGTATAGAATTTGACCCTACTAAAGTCAAGGCCATTCTAGAAATGCCTCGCCCACTAACCTTAAACAACTCTGTAGCCTACAAGGTAAATTACAGTCCATTCACTATTTCATTTCACAACTATCTGATTGGTGTCAACCATTTCATCATCTAGCTTAGGAAAGATCTCTCCTTTAAATGGGATGATGACTGTCACAAAGCTTTTGAGGCCCTAAGACAATACCTTCTCCAACCACCTGCACTCATTCCACTGAAATATGATCAACCTTTTTACCTATACATATTAGCTACCAATCATTCCTTGGGAGCCATGCTCGCTCATCGTGATGAACAACATAGGGAGTAGGTGGTTTATTACATAAGTCGTACTCTTTTGGACTATGAAACCTGATACAACCATCTAGAAAATATTTTCTTAGCCTTAGTTTTCATCGCCACCAAACTCCGCCATTACCTACTCAACCACAAAACCTATGTTATGACCAACACCGACCCTTTACACTTCATGTACACCAAACCTTATCAAAATTAGTGTGTCACGCGATGGCTTATGCTTTTAGCTGATCTTGACCTCGAATTCATTCACCAAAAGTCCATTAAGGGCCAGGATATCATTGACCAACTGGCTGACGCACCTATTACCAGGGACCAACCCTCTAATTTTTACTTTCCTGATGAATCCATTGCTACCCCTTCCTAGATGAACCCCCTTACCAAATGAAACTATTCTTCGAGGGTTCCAAGTGTCGGCATGGGGGTGGGGTTGGTGTTATCCTCATTCCTCTAGATGGAGCACCCATGCCTTTGTCTTTCAAGCTAGACTTTGAATGCACCAACAATATTGCAGCGAGTATGAAGCGCTCGTACTAGGTCTCCAGATCGCTATGCCCTGGATGTCAAATCCATTCACATCTTTGGTGATTCACAATTGGTCATAAACCAAGTCAATGGTATGTACCAATGTCATAATGAGATACTTAAAAGTATAAACATCATGTAGACATACCGTTTGACCACCTTTGATCGTTAGACCCTTCAAACCATCCCACGTTCAACCAAAAATTTGTAGATACCATGGCCTACTTAGCTTCCCAAATACCCGCTTCCCCGTCGATTCCAAAATATTTTTCACCGTGTAACACCTCCATTCACCTTCTTATTTACCTCATGATGTTTACTCAATCAGAACCAACACCCCTGACTAAAGTGACCTTTGGTATAAACAATACTCCGACTACCTTTCCCTCTCCATCTTACTTCCTTATCTCACCCGTAACTAACAATGCGTCTTCCTTAAAAAGGTCTCCCATTTCGTTATCCTAGGGGACTCCTCTATAATCACGACTTTGATGGTATTCTCTTACGATGCCTCACAAGTTCTGAAATTCCTTATACCATTAACGAGGTTCATGATGACATATGTGAAGGTCACTTTATATAGGCTCGCCCTTGAGCGCTATCCACTTCATACACCTCCCTAATGATTAAACAAGAATTATTTGAGTACTTGTCACTTGTTATCTTCTCTTGAATATGTGTACCATTGCACTACACATAGCATGATTCTCATGGATGCTTTTCGTCTACCTTTAGATGAGATCCCATGGTTGTTCCACCTCACCTTTTGAACAAGATTCCTATGCTTCACGTTGGTCTTGTCCATGATTTCAATGACCTCCAATGGGACCATACTCCTTGAGTCAAACTTCTAATAAAAAGATGACTCCCTCAAAAGGACATCTTCCTCTCGACCAAATTGCTACTATAAATAGACTACTCCCTCGAAGGACAGCTATGTGAAGCTTTTAAAAAATTAAACAAAAACAAGAGAAACCGAAGCTTCCCGCATCGATCAGCTTCATAAAGACCTCAAGGAGTACCATATTATTTGTACCATATATACTTCCCACATAGATCAGTCTATCAAAACAAAAACACTTTTTAGTCATGGACTTACCCATTGTGACCTCGGACCTTTGCCCAAAAGACTTGTCACTCCAAACATAGATCGCTCCCTCGAAGGACAGCTATGTGAAGCTTTTGAAAAAATAAAAAAATGAGAGAAACAAAGCTTCCCGCATCGATCAACTTCACAAAGACCTCAAGGAGTACCATATTATTTATCCCATATAGACTTCCCGCATCGATCAATCTATCAAAACAAAAACACTTTTTAGTCATGGACTTACCCATTGTGACCTCGGACCTCTTGCCCAAAAGACCTGTCACTCCAAACATATAAAATTAACTACCTTTCACCCACCTTACCATTTCCACTCTCATTTCCTAAATTGCCTCAAGGGACATCTTGGAATTTCAACATTTGGTGATCCTATGACTACTTTCATTGTAGAATAGTTAATCATGCAATGCCTTTCGGATCTTGTGTTCATCACCCCCTTCAAGGTATGATCTACTCGGTATGATTCTACCCAATCAGGTGGCTTTATTGCCCCCCTCTTATCTTTTAACCATCTTTGTTTACATTTTGATTACCTTATACAGGACTTGGTCCTCGATGCTTACCTTTGGGGGTCATCCTCCCCTTTCACCATAATCACCCTCACCTACAACATTTTAACTATCATCTACCCACACCTATTAAACCTAAACCCACTACATGCCCACAAACCTACCAACTCATTTTCATCTTCTTCCCTAGCTCATGGGAGAACTACATCGGTCTGAGGTCCCTTTTCATCGGGACTATGTAGGTAGCACTTCCAGGGCATGGGGCCCTAGAAGGTTAGCTCATCCACTCTTTACCCAAACCATTTTTGCCACATTTACCTAATTTCTTATTCATATCAAAAACCCATAAATCTATTCCATATCCACATCATTCGACCTATATACACTCCTCATGTTTCACATACTCTTTTACCACTACCATTATTTCCCATATTCATCTATAACCCATTGTTGGCTAGAAAATTTTTCGTGTGGAAAATTTTTGGATTTCTTTCCAATGCTCTGGGAATCTAAGTCCCTCTACTTAACTGGTGTAGCTTCCGTATGTGCATGCACATGAAAAGGTGGATTTTTGTGGTGGCCTTTTGACCGAGGATCCAACAGGGGCACTCCACTGACCCTGTGGAAAAGCTAGCAATCTCTTGCTAGGGAAGTCTTCATCTGTAGAGTGGGAAAGGGGAGTGAGAAAAGAGGTAAGAGAACTAATGCTGTAGGTAGAAAATCAGATTCCTTCACGCACTAGTTAGAAACTTCAACACATGCATTCATGAGAAGAAACAACCCTACAAATAGCAACAAGACCAAATAGAATTTGATGAACACAAAGTATCATGAAACCCCTTAGTCAAAGAAAGCTAGAAAATCCTTCTTCTTGTATTGATTTCTTAGAAAAAAGTTGTACATAGTGGAGAAATGGAAGAAATTGAGAAGGGGGGAATAGAATAAAATGGCTATCTCCTTTGTTCTCTCAAGGTGCAATATACTCTTGAGTTTACAAGATCAATCACCAACCCTTTGTAATGGGAATGACGTTATAATTTATAGAATGAGAGGTGACTTATTGTCTTCCTCATGATGCTCCATATGCCTTAATATGACTTAAGACTATTCATATTCCACTTTAAATATTTAAGTCCCTTTTATAATAGCAAGGTGACTTAATTTACATTATGTTTCTAAAGTCACTTTTAAGTGACTTAAAATCATATCAAAAAGTGCAAACCTTAATAAAGATTTAGAACATTTGAAAGTGAGAGAAAGTTGGGGGAAGAGGAGAGAGAAAGAGAGAGAGAGAGAGAAGAAAAAGAATAGATGTTGCCCAATGAATTTTGTTGATCCTCGTTGATGGAAATCTCTAAATGCAAAGAAAATTTGAATCTTCGAACTCCTTGCACGTGAAACTCCTCCAAATTAGCTCCTGAACACTCACCCAGTTGAATGAACTAAGGTGGATCTTGAATTCCCTGTGAAAAATGGCTAGGATGCTCCCGAACAATGATGTCCCCTAGAATGATTAACCTTGTACATCCCATTGTGCCAAAAATTCTCTTTGAGTGTAACTTACTATTTTTAGTAAGTGTGAAAAAAGTAACTCCCTCGATCCTTAGCTAAGTGTTGTGACCTTGATTCCCCTTTCTCCCTACATTCCTCACTTCTTTGGATCAAATTTCTATTTTTAGCAGGTGTTCGAGGGCCCACTTACTATTTTTAGTAAGTGCCAAAAAAATTTCTGGTGAATTCTCAGCTATAGTGCACCTCTCGATATCTTCATCTCCGTCATAGGTTTTTCATTAATGACTTTCCCGAAATAGCAGTTCATATGTAGTAGACCTACTATTTTTAGAAAGTTGGCCTCTGGGAGTTGGATTGATGTGGAATGAAGTTTTTTTGATATGGGTTTTTTCCCAATATCATCCCTTTGAAATTTCGGGCCCGCCCGCTTAATAATCCAGGAGATTTTAAAGTTTTAATTTTCAGACCTGACAGTGCTTTTGGGTATGGCAGCCATTAATGGACCTCAAAATTGTAGGTCTGGTTTTCTCCTCTATTTGTGAATAAAATTATATTTTTGATGTGGGTTTTTTCTTCTAGTGCTTCACGTGCAATCTTACTTCGATCTGGCAACCGGTTTGACGAAATCCCACTTCTTTCTTCGTTGAGCCGGAAAGGAGATTTCTTCATTGTGGATGCTCTATCACACATGGGGGGAATTTGAAGGTGTATTCTTGATGGCCTTTGGTAGAGGAATGAGTAGAAAAATATATCTTGTTGTTTCATGCATCTGTTTGGGAGATTTCTTCAACTTCTCATTTCATGGCTATGGAGTTTTCTCCGTTTTCTCCTTCTGTGCTCCGTGCTTCTCCTTCTGTGTTTGATGAGGATTCCTTCTGAGACCTACACATCACTATGGGGAATGTGTTTCAGTTCTTTTGAGTAGGTATGAGAATTTTCAATGGTGGAGTGATGGAAGAATGTTGTAGAGGAAGTATGGAGGAATGAAGTGCACATATAAATGTTAGAAGTTAGAAGCGGGAAAAGCGGCACTTGGAAAAATTTCAAAAAGATATGCATAGGTAGGGATCGGGTGAATTTTTCCATACTTTATGTCACTGAACTTAGGTATGTGAGGGACATCAATTTCCACAATGAGCAAGACGGCAACACATGGCACTAGATCCAATGGCAGGGAATGAAGGAGGAAAAAGCTGATTTAAAGCACTGGGAGCTGAAAGGAGGTCACATGGGTGTCAAAATGACTCCCTATGGGGGCTGGGAACATTTTCAAGGTTTTATGTCCCCACCTCAGGTGTATATGGGAAATAAAATTCAATGGTGGTCAAGAGCATGACACGTGGCGCCCGATCCGACGGCAGGGAATGCACACTCCAAATAAGCAATCGGGGTTGAAATGCGGTTACGTGAGTGTCTATAAGAATCCCTATGGGGATGGGAAAATTTTTCAAGGTGTGATGTCCCCCATCTCAAGTTCACAAGGGTCATAAAATTCCATGGTGGTCCTAGAGCCGACACATGGTGCCCGATCCAACGGCAGGGGAAGGCACGCTCCATTAAGCACCTTAGGGCTGAATTGTCAAGTCTGGAGGTCATATGAAGGCCCCAGAGGTCACATGGGGGCTGGGTAAATTTTCCAAAGGTTTATGTACCTGAACTCAGGGACATTGGGGACATGAAATCCCACCAAGCTTCTGGTGTCGACACGTGCCCTCTCAAAAAAATGACTAAGTCCCGAACGCCTTTGAGAGAGGGAAACTTGGAATGAAGATAACGTGAGCTCCCATTGGAATTTATTGGTGAAATTTTATATGATCTTGACTGGAAATGGAATTTTAAATCCAATAATGTGGGTCTCATGTATTAATTATACCATATGATCCCTTAAAAATCATATTTTTTATCTAGGACTCCACTTGTGCCTGAGAAAAACTGCCTTCCAATCATCTACGCCAAGGTGTTGTGAAAAATATTATTTCACCATCATGTAGGTATTGGAATCCTCTTTTTGAATATTTTTTTTTTACTTATAACTCCATATGGAGCTCCCAAAATATTCTTCTGAAGCCCAGTGGCTGTTTTAGGCTTGTGTATTGTCTAGGCTTGTGAACCTTGTTTTTCACTTAGACTAGCTCCAAGTCTTGAAAAACTTCTCCAAACCTTCAAAAATCATTTCCATTATGTTATAAGGTATTACTTTCACCTCCATGTTGAATTTTTCCCTCTGTTCCACTCCAGGGGTTGAATCCAGTCTTGGGAAGGCTAGCGATAGCCCTTCCCTATACTGCCAGAAGATAGTGTCTTTTTAGAACTCCCTAAAATCACCTAGGTGGAATGAGTGCACTTTACTAAATCACCTAGGGGAAAATTTGACATCAAATAGGGGGTGATCAGATTGATGGATTTGACCTGGGGTACCTAGGAATGAAAATTTTTCCATAGGGGTATAGTTGTCGTGCTTGGAAACTTCCAATTTCCCTGTTGCACATTTTCACAATAGTTGGCTCTAGCTTGGGGACATGACATGGACTGAGTGCAATGAAGACATGACATGGGAATCTAGAATATCAATATTAGACCATATAGTTTGTTGACCAGTGCCTTATCCATTGGGCCCTATGGAGTCATGCACATCTTCTAGAAAGGAAGATTAGAAGAAGGAAACACACACACACAAAACGATAGAAAGGAAACACACAACACACAACAGGAAGGGAAACACACACAACAGAAAGGGAAAAACACCTATCAATCACCTATGGTACAAAGCGAGGGACAACCCACTTTCACTGAAGTACTTTTTATTTCTCAAAAGTTACCCTTGAAGAGGCAACACCGAATGATGATGTTCTGCGAAGCCGTTGATGGGTTCCAAAGTATCCTCCCCTCCTTAGCTACTTATGAAAGCCAGGTGCTTTCACAATTATCTGTGTACTTAGTAGGAGTGAGTCCATGTGATCTTCTTGATGCTCAGGTCCTTGCTTGGAAATTCCACTACCTTCATGCTCTTTGAAATTGGTTTTGTCATGCCAGTTGCCTTCCATGTTTATAAATATAGTTGATTCTCCATAGAGAATCTCATCGCTGCCCCAATGCTTATTTTCATTCCAATTCCTTGAATCTTTTGAGTTAATTTCTTTCTTAGGTCTATTCTCATTGATATCTTCTTCATGAGAAACATTTGAATCATCCCTCATCTTCATTCCCTTTTGAGGAATTTGAGTCCCGATGGGAGGATCGAGGAAAAATAATACGTGTCTTGCATTTCCATGGCACAAGTGAAGAGATAAAGAATCAGCTTGGAATCTTCAACAAATTTTACTACATCAAAAATTTCTTTCATGGAGTTATGCTTCATTGTTTCCTGCAACTCATCTTTGTACACATTTGAGGAATGTAGTGCAAGGCAACTATCTGGAGGGATTACCCCATCATCTTGGGAATCACTGCACTTTATCGATCCTTCATCAAAAAGAGATTCATCTTCAGAGGCTTTGAGACTCCTTGCTTTGATTTCTTCATCATGGAAAGAATCTTCATCCTCAAAAGGGAAAGAAAATATCTCCATTTCATTATTGCATCCATCAACCATTAGCTCCAGAGTACCATCATATTTTTCAATATGGCCAACCTTCACATTGGTTAAGGCTTCCAAATTAGCTTCACACTTGTCTTGCAGATTTGTGGCTTGCATCAGGAGCTCGAGACTGATCTCAGGGTCTTCTATTTCTTCCACGGCTCTTAGCAGTTCTTGTACAGATAGTTCTTTCCCATTGCTCAAGGGCTCATTGTAGACTAGCTTGGTCTCTTCCTGGGTGACATGATCAAGGGAGTCCTCATCTTCAAATGGGAATGAGAAAATTTCTTCATCACAGATAAGCATATAAGCTGTTTTTTCTTTTTGAAAATCTTCAAGAACCATATCCTCTTCTTCATGGTTTGCATCATCCAACAATTCGGGGCTGCCCTCTTGTAACTTGAATCTCCTCAATGCTTCTTCAAAATCCAAATCTCTCTGGGAAGGCATGTCTGGCCCTATCAAAATGGGGATATCCTCTCCCTCCTCTGTTGTCACCAAGTGATTCATCCACCTGGTATTTTGGTACAAAATGTTAGCTTCTGGGCTTCGGACTTTTACACAAATATACCTCATGTTCTTATCGGAAACAATTTCTCCATGTCTCACTTCACCGGTATGGTTGTGGATGACCAATTCATTTGAATTTTACCTCCCAAGTTTGGACAAAAACTTCTACTCAAAAACATTCCAGAATGAGGTCGACATCGGCTACCAAAATCATCGCTGAAATTTTCTTTCCTAGAAATTTGGCGAGAGACACTTGTGCATCTTCAACCTTCCCTACAAGTGGGACCTTTTTTGACTCCAAAGAGTAACAAGAGCCACCGGGTGGAGCCATGGTGAGTTTGAGAGATTTAGTGACCTTCAAAGGCATCATGTTATCCGAGACACCAGACTCTATAATGTAATTACTCAGTACATATTCTCCAACAAGTAGGGAGACGTAGAAAGGTTCAACTTTATCAATCTTTGATGCGCTCAGAGAAAGCATGTTTTGTGAGGGAGGTGTAGGTGAGATTGGCAGCGTGCCTTTGGAACTAGAAGTTACAGCATTGGGTGTTAGACTACCACTCTTGATATACCGGAAAAACCTCTCAAATTGTTCAGGATGAGTCCACAAATATTCAGTTTCAGTAATCTACACTTTGGCTTTGTTTGCATATTCTATGAAGTCAAAGGGAGCAGATGCAGACAAAGGGGGTGAAGGGAGTGCTTTTGGATTTAGGACAGGTTTGGAAGCCAGAGTATATTTTTGGGGAATGGAGGGTATTTTGAAAGGTACACTAGAAGCTTTCAAGGTATTAGATTTTATAGGAGCAGATTTAGATTTAGGCTTGGAAGAGACATCAAAAGACTTACTTGGGATTACGGGAGTCTTCTTACTTGCTACGGGATCAGGATCTAACAATGCAGACTTCATGGAGGATGGAAGTGGAGATCCTTGACTGATTATTTTATTTTTTAGGAGTCGCCACAGGAGGATCATACACCTTCTTTTCTTTCACAAAGAGTAGTGGAGAGATGATTTTTTCTTGGGTGAGAACAAGTGAATACCACGCATGAGAAACTAGGTGCATCTTCTTCATCTTCTTCATAACCTCCAGAATACTCACAAAATCTGATTTTTGTATCATTCTCAAACTCATCACTTTCTAGGAAATCACCACCTTCACTTTCTTGTTCAAACTCTTCTTCACTTTCTTGAAATCTGTAATTTACATTCATGGGTGGGGCCTCCAAGGCAAGTCTTTGGGGTGCTCCTACAATCTGATTTCTGTTGCTTCTCTAAGAAGAAACTTGTTCAAATAATTCCCTCTTCAAAGAGGCCATCTCATTTGCCAAATTTTACAGCAATGGATTAGTTCTCTCATCTTCCGGATGTTGGGCCTTACCCTTTGATGGATTCTTGAACTTTTCGAGAGTATGAGATCGTCATCCAATTCAATGGCCCTCCTTTTACTTCTACAATGTTCCTTGGTTGAACTCTTCGTAGGATAAATCCTACCTCCGGTGATTAAGCGTTTATGAAGAATCTTTTGATATTGTTATGAGAGGGTGAATCTTCTTCTGGTGTCCTAAAAAGCAACCGTTCAAAATGAACCACGAAGTTTCTCATCATTTCACTTTCTCCTTTCCTCACTTGAGCCAACTGCACCAAGAGGTCTTGAAAATCTTCAGTTGATTTAAATATTTCCTCAAAGGTAGCCTTGATGTCATCCCAACTAGTGATGGATCGGGAAGGTAGGAGGTAGAACTATTTTTCTACTTTTTCTTAGAGGGACTCCACAAACAATCTTACAAAGAATATCTTCATGCTTTGGACACCAAGAATTCCACATGATGTTGTGAAAGTGGCAACATGTTCTTCGAGATGTTGTGAGTTGTCACCTTTGAACTTTGGAAAGTTCAAGTGGGAACCCATTGGTAGATCATGAAACAATGGGTTGAGGTCTTTCTTCTTCGTCTCGCCATCATTTCTTCTACTTCTATTTCAGCTCTTGCTTCTTCAAATTCTTCTTCTTCGTGAACTCGATGTTTAATGATGGTTGAAAAATTGGAGAATTTGAAGGAGTTTGGATAGGATTTCCAGGAGAACTACTCGAAGTGCCAGATGGAGAGGAGGCTTGAGAGAAGAAGTATGGATTATCTCTAATTCATTCTTGCTGATTTTTCAAAGCTTCAAAATTGGAATCAGCAACACCTCTCAACCTGCTCAACTTGGTGTATCTTCTTTCAGCCACTTTTAAAAAATTTTACAATCAGAACACAAAAAGACACATGCAGAAATTAGTAGTGTAGCCTTCAAAGAATGGACTTTCATGAAAACTCTTTTCTAATTTTTTTGAATTTTTGGGACCTTGCGGTCATTTATTGGGTACAGATGCTACTAAATCTGCCCCACTGTGGGCTCCAAAAACTGTTAGTGAGAAAATTTGTCGTGTGGAAAAACTTGTGGATTTCTTACCAACGCTCTGGGAATCTAAGTCCCTCTACTTAACCGGTGCAGCTTCCGTATGTGCATGCATGTGAAAAGGTGGATTTTTGTGGTGGCCTTTTGACCGAGGATCCAACAGGGGCACTCCATTAACCCTGCGGAAAAGATAGCAATCTCTTGCTAGGGAAGTCTTCATCTATAGAGTGGGAAAGGGGAGTGAGAAAAGAGGTAAGAGAACTAATGTTGTAGGTAGAAAATCAGATTCCTTCACACACTAGTTAGAAACTTCAACACATGCATTCATGAGAAGAAACAACCCTGTAAATAGCAACAAGACCAAATAGAATTTGATGAACACAAAGTATCATGAAACCCCTTAGTCAAAGAAAGCTAGAAACTCCTTCTTGTATTGATTGCTTAGACAAAAGTTGTACATAGTGGAGAAATGGAAGAAATTGAGAAGGGGGAATAGAAGAAAATGGCTATCTCCTTTGTTCTCTCAAGGTGCAATATACTCTTGAGTTTACAAGATCAATCACCAACCCTTTGCAATGGGAATGGCGTTATAATTTATAGAATGAGAGGTGACTTATCATCTTCCTCATGACCCTCCATATGCCTTAATATGACTTAAGACTATTCATATTCCACTTTAAATATTTAAGTCCCTTTTATAATAGTAAGGTGACTTAATTTACATTATGTTTCTAAAGTCACTTTTAAGTGACTTAAAGGCATATCAAAAAGTGCAAACCCCAACGAAGAATTAGAACATTTGAAAGTGAGAGAAAGTTGGGGGAAGAGGGGAGAGAGAGAGAGAGAGAGAGAGAGAGAGAGAGAGAGAGAAGAAAAAGAGTAGATGTCGCCCGATGAAGTTCGTTGATCCTCATTGATGGAAAGCTCCAAATGTAGTGAAACTTTGAATCTTCGAACTCCTTGCACACTATGAAACTCCTCCAAATTAGCTCCCAAACGCTCACCTAGTTGAATGAACTAAGGTGGATCTCGAATTCCCTATGAAAAATGGCTAGGATGCTCCCGAACAATGATGTCCCCCTAAATGATTAGCCTTGTACATCCCATTGTGCCAAAACTTCTCTTTGAGTGTAACTTACTATTTTTAGTAAGTGTGAAAAAAGTAACTCCCTCGATCCTTAGCTGAGTGTTGTGACCTTGATTCCCCTTTCTCCCTACGTTCCTCACTTCTTTGGATCAAATTTCTATTTTTAGCAGGTGTTTGAGGGCCCACTTACTATTTTTAGTAAGTGCCAAAAATTCCATTTTGGTGAATTCTCGAGCTATAGTGCACCTCGATATCTTCGTCTCCTTCACAGGGTTCTTCTTTCATTAATGACTTTCTCGAAATAGCAGTTCCTATGTAGTAGACCTGCTATTTTTAGAAAGTTGGCCTCTGGGAGTCGGGATTGATGTGGAACAATTTTTTTTTATGGGTTTTTACCCAATATCATCCCTTTGAAATTTCGGGCCCGCTCGCTTAATATTCCGTGGAGATTTTAAAGTTTTAATTTTCAAACACAGCGGTTTCCGGGTACAACAACCATTAATGGACCTCAAAATTTTAGGTCTGGTTTTCTCCTCTATTTGTGAATAAAATTATATTTTTGATGTGGGTTTTTTCTTCTAGTGCTTCACATGCAATCTTACTTCTATCCGGCAACCGGTTTGACGGGAAATCCCACTTCTTTCTTCGTTAAGCTAGAAAGGAGATTTCTTCATCATGCGGATGCTCTATCACACATGGGGGAATTTGAAGGTGTCTTCTTGATGGACTTGGGTAGAGGAATGAGTAGAAAAATATATCTTGTTGTTTCATGCATCTGTTTGGGAGATTTCTTCAACTTCTCATTTCATGGCTATGGAGTTTTCTCTATTTTCTCCTTCTGTGTTTGATGAGGATTCCTTCTGAGACCTACACATCACTGTGGGGAATGTGTTTTATTTCTTGGGTTGAGTAGGTTTGAGCATTTTCAATGGCATAGTGATGGAAGAATGTTGCAGAGGAAGTATGGAGGAATGAAGTGCACATATAACTGTTAGAAGTTAGAAGCGGGAAAAAGCGGCACTTGGAAAAATTTCAAAAAAATATGCACAGGTAGGGGTTGGGTGCATTTTTACATGCTTGATTTCCTTGACCTCAGGGATGTGAGGGACATCAATTTCCACAATGAGCAAGATGGCGACACGTGGCACTAGATCTAACGATAGGGAATGAAGGAGGAAAAAGCTGATTTAAAGCACTGGGAGCTGAAAGGAGGTCACATGGGTGTCCAAATGACTCCCTATGGGGGCTAGGTGAATTTTTAAAGGTCTGATGTCCCCCACCTCAGGTGTATAAGGGACATAAAATTCCATGGTGGTCAAGAGCATCACACATGGCACCCGATCCGATGACAGGGAATGCACGCTCTAAATAAGCACTTGGGGCTGAATCGTGGTCACATAAGTGTCCGAAGACTCCTATGGGGCCGGGCATTTTCAAGGTTTGATGTCCCCCACCTTAGGTGCACAAGGGACATCAAACTCCATGGTGGTCTTGGAGCTGACATGTGGTGCCCAATCTCGACGACATGGAAGACACGCTCCAAATAAGCACCTAGGGGCTAAACAATTAAGTCTAAAGATAATGTCTTTTTAAAAATCCCTAAAATCACCTAGGTGGAATGAGTGCACTTTACTAAATCAAGCAGGGGACAAATTTGAAATCAAATAGTGGGTGATCGATGATGGATTTGACTGGTACCTAGGAATGAAAATTTTCCATAGGGGTATAGTTGTCGTGCTTGAAACTTCTAATTTCCTGTTGCACATTTTCATGACAACACCCATATTTAAAAATTAAACACCATTATATTCATTTACACTAACATGTATTACCAAAATACTGAAAAACACATCCATACCTACACTGACCTAACTCGATCCATACCTAAACTGACCTGACTCGATCCATGCCTAAACTAAACTGACTTGATCCATACCTAAACTAACTTGACTTGATCCATGCGTAAAACAACCTGACTTGATCCATGCCTAAACCAACCTAACTCGATCCATACCTACACCGACCTAAATTATTCCATGGCTTAACCAACCCGACTCTATCCATACCTAAATTGACCTAACTTATTCCATGCCTAAACCAACTTGAATTGAACCATGCCTAAACCAACTTGACTCGATCCATACCTAAACCAACCTGACTCGATCCATACCTAAACTGACCTAACTTGATCCATACCAAAATCGGCCTAACTTGATCCATGCCTAAAAGCCGACTGAATCGATCCATGCCTAAACTAACTTGACTCGATCCATGCCTAAACCGACCTGACTCCGTCATGCCTAACTCACCTAATCCATTCATATCATAATGAAAGTAAAATAAAATACACATCACAACACATAATCATCTAAACCTCATACATCTCATCATATAAATACATGTGTATCACAATAATGTACACTCATCTCAAAAAACATGTGTCTCTCATACATCGCCGGCTCGTAGGCCGCTATCCAATACAAAATATCTTCGGCTCACAGGCCGGTATCATGTACAAAAAAATCATAATAAATACAAAATCTCTTCAAAGCATGCAGGCCGGTCTCATATATAATCCATACAAAAATGACTCGGCATGCGAGATCAATCCATAGCAAGTCAATCATCTCCCCATCTAATGTCGGGGAATGCTCCCTATGACTATGTCTCTCCCAACCTCTATGCGCCGCACCTGTCTAGTGCCCGAAACCTGGCTCACCTCCTGATGATGGCCCCTCACCTGGGGTTGGCCTCTGCACACTAGTGGCCTCACCAAGACCCTACCTTTAGTCCTATTGGCCCGTTGTACTCTCCACATTGTGAGTGTGGGATCTAGTCCTCTCACTGGAGGCCTACTTGTGCTTTATACTCAACATAGGAGGGCACATCTAGCCCAGTAGCTAACAAATGATCCTAATAATATCGTGCCTCTGCTAGGGCATCCCTAAATCTGACCATGGTCACTATCTGTGGGGGTGCCATGGGTCTCCCTGCCTATGTGGATGCCTGTACCATGGGACCCTATCCCAAATCTACCTTGTGCCCTGTGTCGGTACCATGGCCTGACTCGGCCCTAGGAGCTATGCCTGCACTGAATGCGGGCCTCAGTAGAGTAGTAATTTGTGCTTACCTTCCGACACCCGGCTTTGTAGACCTATAACCTCTCCCTATGCCCTATAAGTCCTATACTCCGCACTTTTTGTAGGGCAGCTATTTGCTCTCCCCCTCTTCCTACCTCCTCTCCATCTCCATCTCCCCTACCTCTCTTGCTATACAGTACTGTCCTTGCCCTAGTTAAGCTGCTGCATGTCACTATCTGGGCATGTAATGTGGCAACCTATGCCTCTGTACTGCACATCGGCTGCCCCTGCGCATAATCCCGAGTTGTGTCACCAAGGTAGTCACTTGCCCCTGCAGGTGTCCCTCTGCACTGTGACGGTGGCTAAGTCTTGCTGCCCTGGCCTCAATGGTACAGCTCTCAACTGTGCTGCCCACCACTACCTATATCCTTCTCGCCACTCAAGCATCATCAACCGGCTACTCCTAACCCTAACTCTCACCCGAACCTACCCAAACCCATCCACCTGAACCTATCTACCCTAACCCTCACCCAAACCTACCCAAACCCATCCACCCAAAACTATCTACCCTACCCCTCACCCAAGCCACCCTAAACCCTTCTCGTCTCCCTTAACCCTTTTCCCTCTCACCTAATCCTTTCCCACCTACCCTACTTTCCCACCCTGCCCTTACTCTATTCCCTTTTTGTCCCAACTTAACCTTAGGTTGACCGACCCCAGTTATCCCTTGACCGACCACGGTCTCCCCTTGACCAGCATCGGTCACTATTCTTGTGACCGATACCAGTCACTACCCACCGACGTCGGCCACAAGTTAACCGACGTCGGTCACTATCGTGCCACCCGCCATGACTTCCCAACCCTACTTTTTCCCTTCCTACTCCTTCTACCCACTTAAACCCCTCCTTACACCCCTAATTATTCCTATACTACCCTTTTACTCTACACCCTACCCTTCCCCATTCCCATTTCCCCCCTTTTTCCCCTTATTTTCAAATTTCCCCCAACCCCATTTTTAACATTTTTTATATTTTAACCAATTTCACTAAACAATCAATAACCAAGGTTCGGCACTTACCACATCCCACTACCACCATCATGGTGGAACCTCCGGCCTCCGTGCCACTCCTCCCAATCCCTCTCTAGCCTCTGCCATCCTCGAATGACCTCTCACTCTCCCAACCAATCACCTCGCTTGATCCAATCTCATGGCCCCACCTCTCACCCAATCAATCTCACCTATGTGGCTCACCAACCAAGCTCTCTGACGTTCTCTTTTGTCCTCTTCCTCTTTTCTCTCTTCTTGTCCTTTTCTCCTTTTCACAATGCACAAATGAATTTTAAAAATGTGGGTTTTTCACTTTTTATAACCTACCCGACTCAACCAACGTCGGTTAACCCTTGACCGATGCCAGTCTGTTGCCCTAGATAACCACCATCGGTTCCCCTACACTGTCATCGGTTCATACCGACCGATGTCGGTTACCATGCATACTCATTGCCCTCACATTGACCTCATTTTCCTTACCTCCTCTTTCTTTTGCCTCCCTACACCTACCTGGACCACTTTACCTTCCCCTTTGGCCCTCCACCTTCTTCAACCTCACCTTATCTACTATTGAAGCCTCATTATTTTACCCCTACCTCGGCCTTACCCGTGCTATGACCTATCTACCTGGACCTGAAAAACTATTTGTGACCTTTGAACCAATGTGCTCGTTATACCTTGTGACACCATTACCCGTGTTGTTTGACCTCATGCCCTTACCTTGCCTATTGTCATGTCAGTCTATCCTGACCCTACCTTTGGTGTACCAGAACATACCTAAATGTTCCTGCACCTAACCTACATTGTGTTTCCTGACCTTATCCTATACCTTGGATACCGGATTCACTTCACCCTTGTTTGGATAAACCTATCGACCTTAGATGATGTAGAGTTTTCTTGCTCTTCAACCCAGTAGCATGCTGTAGTTTATATGTGTGTGTGCATTTGACTGTTATTACCTGTGACCCTGACCCATTACCTAGATTTCCTGAGTATACCTTTCACCATTTTCCCTTGTACCCACTTTCCTTTTCCTCACATTTACCTTTTATCAAACCACTCACCGCTTCAACCTATTGCCTTGTCAGTTCCTAGTTTGAGGGGGATCACCTTCACCCTCACATGGGGCAACCACATCTTATTTTTGTTAGCATCACTTACCAATACAAGCTACGTAACAAAAAGGGGCAAAATGTAGACACTAAAATTAGGTCACACTCCCCCTTCATCCCTCGACATATAAGCCCCCCTTTATTACATTTACCTAGCCATGACCCCCTTCACCCCACTAATATTAATTTAATTAAATTAATGCTTTATCCTCACTATATTTATTATTTAAATAATATCTACACATATAGTTCACTTAGACACCTCACCAAGCTAACTCATCCTAAGACCTATTCTTAGCAAGTTACCATAACTAACTAAGACTTACCCAAACCCTAAAAATCAATGCCTACATTCCCTCTAACCACATTCCCGCATGCTCACAAGAGGCTCCAAGTCTAATCTGCGGGATAATGACATGAGATCTCGAGGAAATTAGGAGGATCTCCCTAAGTTTAGTAAACCTAGGAAATCCCACCTTGACCGATGTCGGTTACCCCTAACCATCACCAGTTAAGCCGGACCACCATCAGTTACCCCTTTTAACCCAAAACAACCTTATTCTCAAGGTTGGAACTTGGAACTTGGAAGTTGGAAGCAAGAAAGTTGACAAACAAGAACAAATCTTAGAGAGATAACGCATCTTCAAAGAGCCAATTCCAGCAAGAACTCACATCCAAGGAAGGAGATTGAGGATCTTCTCCTACACAACCATCCCAGCCATGTTCTAATCTATCTAAGCAAAGAGGAGTGTGCATGTAGCCCATGCAGAAGATTTTCTTCAGTTGGTGATCACTTGCAGCCTTCAAACCCATCATCAACACCTCCATCCTTCACACACAGACCTTTAGGAATGAAATCCAAGTAAGTACAACATCATACTTTCCTGGTTATTTCATTTCATCATTATTTTATCATCCATTGTTTATCTTGCTCCCTATTGACCTTCTCCAACATTTTCACCTCCATAGACCCATCAAAACCTCATAAAAGCCTACTCTAGTCACCCATTACCTCATCCCAACCAACCAAAATCCTTTTTGTAATCAAAAAGGAGACCAAAACCCTGATTCTGTGACATTTCTAGATCTCACAAGAACTAGGTTTAGTTATACCTAATTGCGGTTAGTCACCTTGGTGATGTCGGTCTCTGTGTTTGCCCACACAACCTTAAATAGAGACCTACCCACCTAATTTTACCTCACCCTCACTCACCTGTGACCTACCCGAGACCTTTATCAGACCTACAGAGACCCAGAACCTATCCCTTGACCTTGGATTCTATTCTAGCTTAGCCTGTTAGATTAGATCTATTTCTTATTGTGTTTTTAAGTGAGATACCTAAATCATTTTAAAATAACAATAGGATTTACCTTGTTTTCAGCACTAATTTGTTTAAAACAATGGACTGACAGCCATCTAGGAAGTACCATGCTTCCCAGGATCTAGCTCACGCTAGGAAGTTCACTACCCATATTGTTTAATTCCTTCTGGTGGTTTTGTTTTCATAACAGGTAGTTCCTCTTAGCCAAAAGGAAGCTCTCACAATCAACTGTGGATTTAGAATTCATATGCATGCAACAACCCATCAACCAACATTTGAACAGTATTCCTCCTATGCCCGTTACCCTATCTGTTTCATCAACAATTCAAAGAAACAATCTAAGAAAAAGGTGAAACAATTTAGTAAAGGTGTAGTGGATGAGCTAGTTGTTTTCTCCTTTCCTTTGTCTTTCTAATTTGAAGTGGAAACTTGAACCATATTGAATTGAGGTGAATAATAAGGTGTGTCATGAAAGGTGTAGCGATAAGATGGGAAAAACATTGGTTAAAGAAAAGAGTCCTGTGAAAGGAGTATCGTGCACCGACATTTTGGAGGAGTTTGGGGTAGTTCTCTAAGGTAGACCGTGTTAATCTCAAATGTTAGAGGAGAGTAAAAGGGTCATGGAGGTGGAGATGGAGGTCACTAAATAGGTATGGGGTGAGGTTGTGTGGTAATAGGTGAAGGTGGAATAGGGTCCTCATCTAAAATATCACCATCGTCAAAGTTATCTTCAAGAGGACATAGTTGGAGAAGAATAGTCTTAAGAGTATTATCATTTTCCACATCATGTGCTAGTACACGATGGTAAGCGTAAATTTTGGTATCATCAAACCCTTCTGGTTTAGGTTTTAGTGGGTCATAATGTTTAAGCGGTGGAAATTTGATGACAAAGGTTTGCAAAAGGTGAGCTAAGATGTTGGTGTAAGACCCTACCAATGGATCACAATGTGAAGTAAGTATGGGTTTGGATGAAAGTGTGGGTAACTTTGGTGGGAGAGGCATCAATGGAGGTGGAATTGGAGGTTGAGTAAGGTTTAAAACTTGTTTGGTAGGTAGTATGGTTTTGCATTTAGGTTACACCTTCTTGGATAAATGTATAACCGATGAGCTAGTTATTGGTAGCTATGTAGGTTTAACTATCTCTTTAGAAGGTAGTAAAGTGTTGGGATTGGATTGCACATTATTGGGTAATGGCAAAGAAGGAGTGAATGATGTAGAAGGGAAGGCATATGGTGGAAGGGGACGAAGTTAGCCAAGGTGATAATGGAGGTGTGGAAAAGAAGGTGGTAGGAGGTAATGTTGAAGGGGCTAGTTGAGGAGAAGGGAATGACATGGGTAATGATGAGGATATAGGAAGTGGTGTAGGTATGGGAGGTAGAAAGGATGTAGGTAACAATGAAGGTGTAGGTTGTGTAGGTGGTATCCCAAATTTACCCCCTAGGTTAATATGGATAAATCATCATAAATGGACTTAGCCATTCATAATTCTTAGACTTACGATGTCCATCAAAGTTCAACCCCATTGGAAGATATAGGAAGCCCACGTTTTGGGTCGACCATTTGGTCTTCACTGTGGCAAGCTAAAAAACCAAGGTGAATCTCATGGTTAGATGGGTCAACCTGGTTGGTCGGTATGACCAAGTGTGTCGGGTCAAGGTTGGTTGGCTAAGGGTTGGACGGTAGGGGCAGGTTGGTCACTCAAGCTTGAACGATTGTAGGTTGGACAACTAGAGGTTGGACGATGACTAGAGGTTGGATGACCGTAGGTTAGATGACTATTGGTTAGATAACTATAGGTTAGATGGGTGCAATTTATATGGCTATAAGTTGGATGGTTGCAGTTGGATGCCTAGAGGTTGTACACCTAGAGCTAGGACAGATGCAAGTTAGATGGTTAGGGGTTGGATGTCTAGAGGTTGGATGGATATAGGTTGGATAGCTACGGGTTGGATGACTAGGGGTTGGAATTTTGTAGGTTAGATGACTACAAGTTGGATGCCTAGAGGTTGGATGACTATAGGTTATATGGCTTCGAGTTGAATGGGTCATATGGTTCAAGAGCTCACGAGTCCCAAGCCGACGAGGGTAGGAGGATGAAAGACAACTCAACATCTGGATATAATGTGGTATGGAACCCATGTATTCATCTAAAAAAATAACCTCAAGAAGTGAATTTTTATGGGTGCCCATACCTCTTACTTGAGGGTGGGTGAAATTTTTCAATAAAATAACTCAAACCCCTCTTTTTAGAAGAGACATTATGGGCAATGGGAAAACTCTTGTAAAATTTTCCCTCAACTCCACTTCACCGAGCCATCTCTTAGGCCAAGCAATGTATTTATGACTCTCAAAGCATCAATGTAATGGTCTTTGCATACTTTGAACTAATAAAATCTTGTTTTGTGGTATTTCTTCAACCCTAGCTCATTTTTATTGTATTTTTTTGCCTCTCCATTTCGTGTTTATTTTCTCGTGTGCAAGTTATTTTACTTCTAGGTTTATGATGTTGTGTTCTTTGGAGTTTTGATGGAAGATTAAGATCTGGGGTCTCAGTGTCACATTTGTCTAACCTCCTCAGCCCCCTTTCCACCGTTTCATCCTCCTCAATAGAGTATCTCACCCCTTTTCTTGGTGCTATCACCTTATTAGTGTAGGATTTCCCTTTTCATGCACTTTCTCTCTCCATGTCTCCTTAGCATTGTTAGGATAGTTGTAGTTAGGCATCTTTTCTGCATTAGGAGTAGTTTAGCATTAGGATTAGGTAGAGGAAGCTGACCTTCTCTGGAGGACCATCTCAAGTTTTCAAGTCCCATAACTTGAGAGATGGTCCCATGTTATGAAGGTTACATCCAATACCCCATTCAAACTTGGGACATTTGGGGTGTTGTAATTTTACATTAACAATTTTGGCACACATGGTAGAACAAGTTTGAAGCACCTTACCACTTCATTTCATCAGGTTGATGTGTTCTTGGTGAGATTCAGCCTTTAGAGGTAGATCTGCAAAGCACATCCAGTCAACAACCCATTCTCTAAGTTGTAGACCTTCTCCCCATCCATTTTCATCCATTTTCTTCCATCTCTTTCATTCTCTTCCATTCTATGAAGTTTTGCAATCATGACTTCATTCCTCTCATGGAATTCACACTTGCAGTAGGAAATCGAAGAGTTTGATTTCCTATTAGATTTGGAGAAATGTTTTGATGAGAAGGGTTAGCAAAAATTACAACTTTCACTACCCCATCATTCATCCTTAAGTTGCAAGAAATTTTCACCATGGAGAAGTCAAAACCAGTCATGCCCACTCGTAGGGCATGAGGATTAGTATCAAAGCACCAAGGGCCACCATCAACACCTCTAAAAATATAATTTCAATCAACTTGAGGAGGTATTTTTGGTTTAAGATAGTAATTTGGTGATATGGGTGGAAAATCGTCCTCTTTTCATTTTTTCACTCATAATAATAGCCATGTTCATCACCAAATCACATACATGGTTGCCTATTTTGAGAAAGGGAAGGTACTTCTCCCTATCAGTTGCAGGATTTGTTTGAGATCCCTTTTCCTTTGGTTAGCATAGAGTAGGTAGGTTTACTTTCAGTAGAAGAAGTTCTTGTACACACTCTGCATGCTCCACTTGGGGTATGTATGATTTTTAGTTTTTATATACCGCGTGTTGTGGCATGTTGTTTCTCTTTCCATTCTTCATAAGAAATGATGTTCATCGAAGAAATAAGATTTTGGGGTGGTTTTCAAAGTAAATGTTTCATCTCCAATAGATCAATTACAAGTCCAGAATCCTCCATGTCCTTGCCTTGGTAAAATTTCATGTTTTTGGGACAATTACAGGATTTATCCAAAATCCCAAAATCAGCTTTAGGAGCAGACCAAGGAAATTTCAGCCCAAATGCTAAGTTCATGCAAAGACTAGGGGACAATTCAAAAGGATCAGTTTTTCAAGGTTAGGCTTGACTCCATGCCCAATGGATACTTCAAGGCAACTAGTCACACATCTAGTAGGAAGATGTCCCCGAGAGGTCATCATTGTTATCCCAAATTTACCCCCCAGGTTAATTTGGATAAATCATCATAAATGGACTTAGCCATTCATAATTCTTGGATGTGTGGATGACCATCAAAGTTCAACCCCATTGGAAGAGAAAGGAAGCCCATGTTTTGGCTCGACCGATTTGGTCTTTACTCATGGCTAGTTAGCTCGTTGTAATGAATCTTATGGCTAGATGTGTTAACTTCGTTGGTTGGTACAACTAGCTATGTTGGGTTAAGGTTGGTTGGCTAAGGGTTGACAAGATACGCCGGTTGGTCACTCATGGTTGGATGGGTGTAGGTTAGACGGTCAAAGGTTAGAGCATTTGCCGCAAGTTGGATGGTACTAGGTTAGATGGCTGCAGGTTGGACTACTGCAGGATGGATGGCTATAGGTTAGACACGTAGATGTTGGATGGCTATAGGTTAGATGGTTGCAAAATGGATGACTAGGGATTAGATGCCTAGAGGTTGGATGGCTACAAGTTGGGACAGTTTGTAGTATGGATGACCGTAGGTTGGATGGCTACATGTTGTGATGAGGGTCGTCCAATCATTGCCATTAATAATGTCAATCCATGTCTAGTGTTTAATGGTTGTATGCATTAAGATAAGAAGATATTTGGAAAATAACTCCTTTAAACAGAAACCAAACTTGCATAAAATTAATCACACTTACGAAATAAAGGCACACTTGCAGAATATAAAGTTTACATGAAATAAATCACATTTTCATGAAGGAAATCAAACTTTCAGAAATAAAAACACACTTACATAAATTGAAATTGTTGAATTGGAAATAAACATAATTAAACAAAACACCTGTAGGTTCACAATAGACTGAATTTTTACAATACAAAGATAAAAACACAACAGAATGAATTACAGATAAATGAATAAACATAAACATAAATACATAGATCCATCTTCCTTGAAATGAGTGGCCAGCTCATTCCTTGGAAGAGGATTTAAATCATACTTTCGAGATTTTAAAACTACAGAATATTTGAGAGGAAAGAACAGATCTTTATTTCTTGGGAGAAGGAATTACATATCTCAGTGTGGAAGGTTGCATTTATAATTCATGCATCTAACCAACTCCTTATTTTAGGAAATACAATTTTATCTTATCTTTATTTTAATCCTAACAACTAAGATCTCCATCTCCACAAAATATGGAGAGAGATATATTATTGGAGTCAAATCTTATCTTACTTATTTTAGGAAGATTTGCTCCCAAATCTTCTCCTTACTTTTTGGTAACAAGAATCACAATGATTTTATTCTCCTACATTATTGGAAGGAGGTTTTCCTCAAAATATGATTTTGACCAAATATCTTTCTTGGATTTTTATTTGAATTTGTTGTTTTTATCGTGGAACTTTTGGCGCTTGTTTGATACGCTTTTTCCTCATAATGTAGTTCACTAAAAGTTAGATTTATCTTCATTGGTAAAACTCAGTAGAAAATATGAATGAGGTTTTTGTTAAACACATTTCTATGAACAAAAAAATCTCTCATATTTTCTATTTTACTTTTCTATTTCTATTTATGGAACTTTTAGTGCTCGTATGATACACTTTTCCTCGGACTATAGCTCACTAAAAGTTAGATTTATCTTCATTATTAAAACTTGTAGAAAATATGAATGAGGTTTTTTTAAACACATTTCTATGAACAAAAACCTCTCTCATATTTTCCATTTGATTTTTTCTATTTCTTTTATAAAACTTTTAGTGCTCGTCGATACACTTTTCCTTATACTTTAGGTCACTGAAAGTTAGATTTCTCTTCATTGGTAAAACTTGTAGAAAATATGAATAATATTTTTAAACACATTTCTATGAACAAAAACCTCTCTCATATTTTCCATTGGATTCTCTGATTTTTCACAATTCCTCAAAACTGTCATTTTGTTGATGTAGGTTCCGAGCTAACATTACTCTATTGATGTAGGTTCTGGAGCTAACTTTAATGGTTCCAGAGCTAGCACTACTTTCTTTATGAAGGTTTCAAAGCTAAATCCAATGGTTATAGAGATAGAATTATAGGTTCTAGTGCTAAATCCAATGGTTTCAAGCTAACGTTACGGGTTCCGAGCTAACTTTGTAGATTCCAAAGCTAAGGTTACTCTATTGATGCAAGTTCTTGAGCTAACTCTAATTGTTTTGGAGCTAACATTACTTTGTTAATGCAGGTTTCAGAGCTAAATCCAATGGTTTCAAAGTTAACTCCAATGGTTCCGGAGCTAACGTTGCAAGTTCCGGAGCTAACTCCAATGGTTCGAGCTAACTAAAATAACTATAGCTTTTGCATGCAATATCGGATTGAGATGATTCTTTTTGAACTTGCATAATTTTATGAGATAAATATGAATATGAAATAATATTTGAGTTTAGATATATTGTTCATGATTAGTTCCATTTTTCCCAATACTAGCATTATCTTTCCTTTATGGCCTACATACACAAGACCTTGCATCTTTTCCCAAATAGTCCATAGGGTTAGTCAACAAAATAGATAACAAAATATTTCTAAAGAATGAGCAATATATATCCTATATTCTATCTTAAGAAAACTATAAGTTCCTATATTACATTTAAATCCACTTTCAAAGGTAATTTAGAAGGACAAAATAACGGTAATTTATGGTCAATTTATGGCCTCATCAAAGTTGGATGCCTAGAGGTTGGATGGCTATAGGCTAGATGGCTGCAAGTTGAACAGGTCATATGATCAAGAGGATCTCAAGTCCCAAGCCGAGACGAGGGTAGGTGGGAAAATAAATCTCAATAACTAGATTTAATGTGGTATGACGCCCATGTCTTCATCTAAAAGAAGTACCCTCGGGAAGTGAATTTGTATGGGTGCCCATACCTCTTTAATGAGGGTTGGTGAAAATTGTCTATAAAATAACTTGACCCCTCATATTTAGAAGAGACATTTTGGGAGTTGGGAAAACTCTTGCAAAATTTTCCCTCAACTCCACTTGAGTTGCGAGCCTTCTCTTGGGCCTAGCAATGTATTTATGCCTCTCAGCATTAATGTAATGGTTTGTGCATACTTTGAAGCAATAAAATTGTGTTTTATGGTGTTTCTTCAACCCTAATTCTTTTTATTGTATTTCCTTGCTTCTACATTTCGTGTTTGTTTTTTCATGTTCTTTTACTTGCAGGTTCATGATGTTGTGTTCTATGGAATTTTGATGGCGGTGTTCAGATTTGGGTCTTTGTCACATCTATCTAACCACCCTCACCTGATTTTTCCCCATTTCATGCTCCCTTAACAGAGTATCTTTCCTCCTTTCTTGGTGATATCACCTTGTTAGTGTAGGATTTTCCTTTTCATGCACTTTATCTCTCCTATATGCTTAGCATTGTTAGATAGTTGTAGTTAGGCATATTTTCTACATTAGAAGTAGTTTAACATTAGGATTAGGTAGAGGAAGTCAGCCTTCTCTCTCGAGGAGCATCTCTAGTTTACAAGTCCCACACTTGAGAGATTCTCCCATGTTATGCGAGTTACATCAAATGCCCCATTCAAACTCGGGCCATTTGGGGGTGCTATAATTTTGCATTAACAATTTTACACACCTGGTGGGACAGGTTTGAAGCACCTTACCACTTAATTTCATCAGGTTGTTGTGTTCTTGGTGAGATTTAGCCTTTAGAGGAAAATCGCAAGAATCGCATCCGGTCATTAACCCATTCTCTCGAGTTACGACCTTTTCTTTATCCATTTTCATCCATTTTATTCCATCTCTTTCATTCTCTTCCATTCTCTCGAAGTTGCGCAATCATGACTTCATTCCCCTCATGGAATTCACACTTGCAGTAGGACATCGAAGAGTTTGATTTCCTATCAGACTTAGAGGAATTTTTGATGAGGAGGGGCCCGTAGAAATTACAACATTCACTTCCCCATCATTCATCCTTTAGTTAAAGAACTTTCCGCCATGGAGAAGCCAAAACTAGTCATTCCCACTATAGGGCATGAGGATGAGTATAAAAGCATCAAGGGCCACCATCAACACCTCCATAAATCTAATGTCAATCAGCTTGAGGAGGTATTATTAGTTTATGATAGTACTTTGGTGATATGGGTGCAAAATCAGCCTTTTGTCATTTTTTTCACTCATAATAATAGCCATGTTCAGTGCCAAATCACATACATGGCTTCCTATTTTGGAAAAGGGAAGATACTTCTCCCCGCCGGTTGCAGGATTTTTTGAGCTCCCTTTTCCTTTGGTTAGCGTAGAGTAGGTAGGTTTTCTTTTATCAAAAGAAGTGCTTGTGCACTCTCTGCGCATGGTCCATTTGGGGTATGTATAATTTTAAGTTTTTACATAGCATGTGTTGTAGTGTTATGTTGATCTTGCACAATCCATTCATCGGAAGCAACGGTGTTCATGGTAGAAATAATATTTTGGGTTGGTTTTCAAAGTAAATATTTCATCCCCAATATATCGATTCAACTCCGTAATCCTCTATGCCCTTGCCATGGTAAAATTTCAAGTTTTTGGGATAGTTAAAGGATTTATCCAAAATCCCAAAATCAGCTTCAAGAGTAGACCATGGCAATTTTAGGCTAAATTCTAAGTTCATGGGAAGACTAGGGGAAATTTCAAAAGGATTAGTTTTTCAAGGTTAGGCTTGAATCCATGCCCAATGGATACTTCAAGGCAACTAGTCATACATCTAGTAGGTAGATGTCCCCAAGAGGTCACCATTGTTATCCCAAATTTATCCCCCTATGTTAATTTGGATAAATCATCATAAATGGACTTAGCCATTCATAATTATTGGATGTGTGGATGATCTCAAAGTTCAACCCCATTAGAAGAGAAAGGAAGCCTATGATTTGGCTCAACCAATTTGGTCTTTACTCACGACTTGCTCGCTCATTGTGGAAAATCTTATAGTTGGACAGTCAACTTTGTTGGTCGGTATGACTAGATGTGTTAGTTCAAGGTTGATTAGGTAAGGGTTAGATGGTACGACTAGGTTGGCTAGATCATGGTTGGATGGCTACAGTTGGAATGCTACAGGATGGACAGGCTATAGGTTGGATGCCTAGAGGTTAGATGACCACAAGTTGGACATCTACAAAATGGATGGCATGTGGGTTAGGTGGTTGTAGGTTGGATGGCTATAGGTTGGATAACTGCTATTTGGACGGGTCATATGGTTGGGTATATCTTGAGTCCCAATCCGGATGAGGGTAGGTGTGTGAAAGATAGCTCAACAACTTGATTTAATGTGGTATGGCGCCGATGTCTTCATCTCATGAAGTAGCCTCGAGAAGCTAATTTGTATGGGTGTGCATACCTCTTTAATGAAGGTTGGTGAAAATTGTCTATAAAATAACTCAAACCCCTAATTTTTAGAAGATACATTCTGGAGCCGGGAAAACTCTTGTAAATTTTTCCGTTGTCTCCACTTGAGTGTGTGCCTTCTCTTGGGCCTAGTTATGTATTTATGCCTCTAAGCATCAATGTAATGGTTTGTGCATACTTTAAAGCAATAAAATTGTGTTTTGTGGTGTTTCTTCAACCATAGCTCTTTTTTATTGTATTTCCTTACCTCTCCATTTCGTGTTTGTTTTCTATGCATGTTCTTTTACTTGCAAGTTCATGATGTTTTGTTCTATGGAGTTTTGATGGTGGATTAGGATTTGGGTCTATGTCACATCTGTCTGACCTCCCTCAGCCCCCATTTCCCTATTTCATCCTCCCTTAACAAAGTATCTCACCCCTTTTCTTGGTGTTATCACCTCGTTAGTGTAGGATTTCCTTTTCATGTACTTTCTCTCTCCCTGTCTCCTTGGCATTGTTAGGATAGTTGTAGTTAGGCATCTTTTGTATATTAGGAGTAGTTTAACATTAGGAATAGGTAGAGGAAGTTGACCTTCTCTAGAGTACCATCTCAATTTCGCAAGTCCCACAACTTGAGAGATGCTCCCATGTTATACAAATTACACTGGATGCCCCATTCAAACTTGGGCCATTCATGGGGAGTTGTAATTTTGCATTAACAGTTTTGGCATGCCCAGTGGGATAGTTTTGAAGCACCTTACCACTTCATTTCATTAGGTTGATGTGTTCTTGGTGATATTCAGCCCTTAGAGGCACATGCAAAGCACATCTAACAACTCCATCTCGGTCAATAACCCATTCTTTGAGTTACAGACCTTCTCCCCATCCATTTTCATCCATTTTCTTCCACCTATTTCATTCTCTTCCATTATATGAAGTTGTGTAATCATGACTACATTCCCCTCATGGAATTCAAACTTACAATAGGACATCAAAGAGTTTGATTTCCTATCAGACTTGGAGGAATGTTTTGATGAGGAGGGGCTCGTAGAAATTACAACTTTCACTTCCCCATCATTCATCCTTCAACTACAAGAACTTGCTGCCATGGAGAAGCCAAAATCAGTCATGCCCACTGCAGGGCATGAGGATGAGTCATCAGCACCAAGGGCCACCATCAACACCTCTAGAACTCCAATGTAAATCAACTTAAGAATGTATATTTGGTTTATGATAGTAATTTGGTAATATGGGTGGAAAATCATCCTCTTGAAATTTTTCACTCATAATAATAGTCATGTTCAATGCCAAATCACATACATGGCAACCTACTTTGAGAAAGGGATGCTACTTCTCTCTGCCAGTTGTAGGATTTGTTTGAGCTCCCTTTTCCTTTATTTAGCATAGAGTAAGTAGGTTTGTATTCGGTGAGAAAGTTCTTGTGCACACTTTGCATGCTCCACTTGGGGTATGTATGATTTTAAGTTTTGTACATAGTGTGTGTTGTGGCATGTTTTTGCCCTTGCAAAATCCATTCTTCGAAGCAATAGTGTTCATGGCAGAAATCAGATTTTGGGGTGGTTTTCAAAGTAAATATTTCATCCCCAATAGATCGGTGAAAAGTAAAGAATCCTCCATGCCCTTTCCTTAGTAAAATTTTAAGTTTTTGGGATAGTTAAAGGATTTATCCAAAATCCCAAAATCAGCTTCAGGAGCGTACCAAGGCAATTTCAGCCCAAATGCGAAGTTCATGTGAAGACTAGGGGATATTTCAAAAGGATCATTTTTCAAGGTTAGGCTTAACTCCAAGCCAGATGGATACTTCATGGCAAGCTAGTCACACATCTAGCAGGCAGATGTCCTCGAGATGTCACCATTGTTATCTTGAAGTTACCCCCAGGTTAATTTGGATAAATCATCATAAGTGGACTTAGCCATTCATAATTCTTGGATGTGTGGATGACCTTCAAAGTTCAACCCCATTGGAAGAGAAAAGAAGCTTGTTTTTGGCTTGGCTGATTTGGTCTTTACTAATGGCTCAGCTAGCCCACCATGGTGAATCTCATGGTTGGATAGGTTGACTTGGTTGGTCGGTATGATCAGTGTGTCGGGTCGGGTCATGTTTGGTCGGCTAATGGTTGGACGCGGTATGGCTAGGTTAGTTGGCTCACGGTTTGACATCCGTAGGTTGGATGGATAAAGGTTGGATGACTATAGGTTGGATAGTCTGTAGGTTGGGCAAACAGTTTAGATGGCTATTGGTTGGATGGCTATAGGTTTGACGCCTAGAGGTTAGGCAGGCTGCGCAGGTTGGATGGCTACGAGTTGGATGGTTATAGGTTGGATAGCTACATGATTAGATGGCGGGGGTTGGACTACTATAGGTTGTATGGGTCATATGGTTGGGTGGCTCACGAGTCCCAAGCTAGATGAGGGTAGGTGGGCAAAGTACATTTCAACAACTTGATTTAATGTGGTATGGCACCCATGTCTTCATTTGACATAACTACCCTTGTGAATCAAATTTTAATGGGTGCCCATACCTCTTTAATGAGGGTGTGTTAAAATTTTCTATAAAATAACTCGAACCCCTCATTTTTAGAAGAGACATTCTTGGAGCCAGAAAAATATTGTAAATTTTTCCCTCGACTCCACTTGAGCTGCAAGCCTTCTCTTGGGCCTAAAATGTATTTATGCCTCTGAGCATCAATGTAATGGTTTGTGCATACTTTGAAGCAATAAAATTGTGTTTTGTGGTGTTTCTTCAACCCTAGCTCATTTTTATTATATTTCCTTTCCTCTCCATTTTGTGTTTATTTTCTGTGCATGTTATTTTACTTGCAGGTTCATGATGTTGTGTTCTATGGAGTTTTGATGGTGGATTAGAATCTGGGTCTATGTCACATCTTTCTAACCTCCCTCATCCCCTTTTCCCCTATTTCATCCTCCCTCAATAGAGTATCTTACCCCTTTTCTTGGTGCTATCACCTCGTTAGTGTAGGATTTCCCTTTTCATGCACTTTCTCTCTCCTGTCTCCTTGGCATTGTTAGGATAGTTGTAGTTAGGTGTCTTTTCTACATTAGGAGTATTTTAGCATTAGGATTAGGTAGAGGAAGCCGGCCTTCTCCAGAGGACCATCTCAAGTTCACAAGTCCCACAACTTGAGAGATGGTCCCATGTTATGTAGGTTACACCGGATGCCCCATTCAAACTCGGGCCATTCAGGGGGTGTTGTAATTTTGCATTAATAGTAGGTAATTTAGGTTGAATATAGGAGGTGGGATGTTTTTTTTTTTGGTTTACCTTAGGTAGGAGACTTCTTGACCAAGGTTGATGGGTGCGGACCTAATATAGATGGAAATGGTGAAGGTGACAGAGGGATAGTGGAAAAAGCTAGTGTATGTGGTCTAAGAGGTTGGGTCTTCCTCTTAGGTGGGGGAATAGTATTTGTGATAGCTTGCAGAGATGTGGATAAATCCATTTTGACAGAGGATGGACCCATAGGAAGTTATGGGTGGAGGTAGGGTTTTGGCATAGGAAATTTTTGGTTGATGGTATTTGTTTAGGTGTGGGTCAGGGTGATGAAGAAGAGGTGATTACAATTGGCATGGGCCTAGTGGGTTTGGTTTTCTGAAATAGCTTTGGATATTGTTGGTGAGAAAAAAATTGGTTGGAAAAACTTATGGATTTCTTGCCAACGCTTTGGGAATATAAGTACCTATACTTAACAACCGATGCATTTTTGTATATGTATGCATGAGTAAAGGTGGATTTTCCTTGTGGCCTTGTGGTAATGGATCCAATAGGGGCACTCCATTAAACCTGTGGCAAAGCTAGAAATTTCTTGCTATAGAGGAATTTTTCTATAAAGTGTGAAAGGGGAGTGATAAATGAGATAGGAGAACTAATGTTATAGGTAGAAAAACATATTCATGCACACACTAGTTAGAAATTTCAACACATGTATTTATGAGAAGAAACAACTCTACAAATAGCAACAACACCAACTAGAATTTATGAGAACAAATTATCAATAAATACCTCAGTAAAAAAAAGCTAGAAATTCCTTATTCTTATATTGATTTCTTAAACAAAAGTTTTACATAGTGTGGTAATGGAGGAAAACTTGTGATGGGGAAATGGAAGAAAATGGCTATCTCGCTTTGTTTTCTCAAAGTACAAAACACTCTTGATTTTACAAAACCAATCACCAACCCTTTAAAATGAGAATGAATTTACAATTTATAGAATGAGATATGACTCTTCATCTACCCCATAATGCCTTTTCATATGTCCTCACACAACTTAACAATTTTCAAATTCCTAGGAAAATTTTAAGTCCCTTTTATAACATAAAGGTGACTTATTACATTTGAAACATTAATGCATTTGAAAAAGTGCAATCCCAACAAAAAATTAGAACATTGAGAAGAGACATCAAGTTAGGGGAAGAGGAAAGAGAAAGAGTGAGAGAAGAAGAAGATGAGATGTCATTCCCGATGAATTCCATTGATCCTCATTTATGGAAATTTCAATGTGATGAACCTATGAATCTTAAAACTCCTTCCAATTATCTCACAAGTGATTTGGAATGAGTGTTTAAAAACACTACTGAATGGTTTTACCAATGACCGTAACTTCCACCCTACACAAGATACTCCTACAACTCGAGCCACAAAGTGAGTGTCAGGAGACATTGTTGAATTCCCTAAGATGAGTCTTGAATTACCTATGAAAATTCCCATGGATGATCCAGAATGATGGTGTTGACCTAAATGATCATCCCTCTATGTCCCATTGTGCCAAAATTTCCCTTTGAGAATGACTTTTATTTTTAGTAAGTACAGAGAGGGAGCAACTTACTATTTTAAGTAAGTGTCATAGTTATCTTTTCCCAACCTCAACCAGTTATGGTAGCTTGAATTATTTCTTCTTATTGTGTTCCTCTCACTTTTAGGATCAACTGCTATTTATAGCAGGGGCTTGTGGAACCACTTACTATTTTTAGTAAGTGTCAATTGTGAGCCAAGATGACCTTTTTGATGACTTTGCATGTGATACTCCCTCTGTGTTCACTACCTTCTTCATAGCCTCTTCAAATGGTGGCTTACTTGAAGCAACAAACCCCTATGTAGGAAGGCATGTTATTTTTAGTAAGTGCACCGTGGATGTTAGATTGCGACAAAACAAGTTTTGAAAATCTAGGTCTTATTCTCGGGATTCCACGCTCCACATTTTGAGTAATTCCTTCATCTGAACAAGTGGGAAAATGATATTTTCATTGGCGGGAAAGAATAATGAAAAAAACACATCCCTCCATATCCCTAAAAAATAGGGACTTCATGGCATGAAAACTAGTTTACGTGAAACTATATTTTTCAACGATCATTCCCTCCAATTTTCATGTGATTTCACCCACTGCAGCCTTGAGAGGTGAAGTGGTATCTTGCTTCCTTTTTCATAGATGTTCTTCATATGACATGGAAGAAATTTGACAAAAATGTAGTCCTCCATCTACCTAAAAAATAGGGACTTCGTGGTGTAAAAACTAGTTCACGTAAAACTAGATTTTTCAACGATCATTCCGTACAACTTTCACGTGATTTCACCCACTAGAACCCTGAGAAGTGGAGAGGTAGCTCACTGATTTTTTCCACCACTGTGTCATGGAGGCCATTAATGGAACTTGAAATTTGTAGTTTTATTTTTGTCTCCATTTATGATGAAATCAACTCTATTGTGATAGGTTTTTGCTTCTTGTCTTATTGGTGAAATTTCTCTTCGATCCGGTTGTTGGTTTAATGGGAAATTGAGATTTGTTCTTCATGGAACCAGAAGTGAAATTTATTTTTGTGGGAATTCCTTACTGTGAATGGAGTTTTGATGGTGATTTTAATGGCCTTCGAGAGTGAAGAATTCAACAATAGATGGTTCTTCATTTTGTGCATTAGCTTGCAAGATATGTTCAAACCTTCGTTTCATGCCAATGAAGGTGTCTCAAGAATTCCTTCACTCTTATCTTTAATTTTTAATTATTGGACCCCAAAATATTAGCTAAGTATAATAATGTGCATGGGTGTGTAAGGCCTATATGAAGAAGGAACGCAACAAGAAAGCGCGTAGGACAAGGTTTTAAGAGGGTTTTAGTAGAACCAGTGGCACACGCGTGCAAGGAAGAGTAAATGGTCTTGGGACTTAGCCATATTTGGCATATCGGAAAGAACATGAGGAAAACATGACCTAACTATGCATGTGGAGTGGATAAAGTGCCATCTTGTCAACTTGGTGCCCACGAAAGGATTATACCTTGTGATAGAATATTCTAGAAGGTCATCATGGTGAAGGATTGAGAGCTCACATCTGAAGGAGCATGCTCCCATAGAGGACCACTTAGACACATGGAAATTGATCTACAAATTTATAAAGGAATGGCAGTGATTTCTAAAGCTATATATACAAGTTCCCGGTAGAAGAAAAAGAAATAGATACAGAGTTAGAGAATGTAAAGAGGCGAAGCTATGCGGGAATACTATGAGAGTTCCATGGGTTGGGTTTAGAGGATTTGTACAAGGATATTGTATCCAAGGGATGGGTTTGGATATTTTTCTTTGTACTATGAAGGGCTTAAGTCTAGTTTTGATGCATGAAATTGGTTTGCACTATTATATGGATCTATGATTGCCTTAATTAATGTAATGTGGTTATCAACATACTTAATATGAATATGTGTGGTTCCATTTTTACTTACATCTATATGAATCAGTTTTATATATATTTCACATGAGTGGGTGTAAACACCTATGTATTTCCCTTATGTTGTGATTCATATCTATATTCTATAATTCTCTTCTTATCTAAATGAATACATTGATCTAGAAGTTTTTCTGAGCTCTAAGATGAATGTATGTTTCATTTCCAATCTCTTCATTTAATTTTCTATCATAACCAATAAATTCTCACATAAATCGCATAAAGGAGGGGCTCAACATCCACACGTGCCTCAAGTGAGCACATAGTGTCTGCTAGGTGATAGGCTGATGCGCATGGGATTTCCTTGTTCTTTAAGAGGGCATATAAATGACTACATCTTGGTTCTCTTACGGATCTCTTTTCGAGGTTGTGGTGAGAAATGACATGCATCTTTGTCTTTGTGATGTGTAATGATAGAGAGCCTAACTCTAGAAAGTGTTGAAATCTAGTTTAAGATCACGAGAGGATGAATTTTCTCAAAGATTAATGACTAGACCTGAGTTCAATGCATGTGGATGGGTACAAGAGAACCTATACCATGAGCTATATGAGACATTCTTTTGTTACTTCCTAGTAGAGCTATATGAATTGCTTTCAACATACACATTGTAACACCTTTGACAAACCGTTAGCTTCTTCCTCTTTACATTACAAAGGTTGACATGTGATTTGTCCTAAGAAGGTGTTTTTTCGTTGATTATTGGAAATCATGCTTGCAATGAATAAATTATTTCTAGTTCAAGGATTCATTTTTTTGTGTTGTTGTTTCTTACAATAAAGCCATTCTTCTTGAGTTCGGTAAGGTTGTAAACTAGTAATGTTGTTTACATATTTATCTCTCTATAATAAGAAAACCTTAGATAAATTCCATTTATCCAAGGTATTCTTCTTACTTGATCTATATGACAAACCAAAATTCAAAAATTGAAGATAATAAGGGACCGAGTCCTTATATGTATAAAATTTTATGGATTCCTCTTTGAAGTCCTTGCTTTACATTTTCTATAAATTATGAACTTGGATCTTCTTGTTAGTAACTTTTAGGACGTTGAAGGGCGTAAGAAGGATAAGGACCTACTACAAGACTATTAAGGTAAAACCTTAGTCCTAGTTGTTAAGGTCTATCCTAACTAGATTCTAATCTAAGGTAAACTAGACCTACCTTAGATCTATTTCTAAACCATTCATGATGCATCCTAATCTAAGCTATATGCTTTACGGGTGTGGAGTTGGAAGTAACCTAAAGTAATGAAAAACCTATCTATGACCTATTACCTAATACTAAACTACTAAGGGACATGACTTATTCTATGAAGGCATGTTTACTATGGCATTTTTTTAATGACGTAAGGTAAATAATTTTTATCTAACCTAAGGTCAGATCCTAAACGAATGGTTATCTAACCTAAACTAATGTTGAGATGAAAAGGGAACCTAAGGAAGGTCACATGGCAATTGGAAGGCGGTGGCGATGGTTTCTATGGAATTTAAGTGATTTGATTTTGAATTTATGGGACATGGTACTGCCATTTTTGGTAGAGGCATAAAAATAGAGGGAATGCCTAGTTGGCATCATCACTAAAGTTAAAAGATGCATGCATTGGTTGAAATTGAACTCACTAATTTTAGATGGTAGTGGTGTGGAGATTTAGGCAGGAGAGTTGAATGCAATTACATTAATAAGCATTGGTCTTGGCAAAGAAACCACCTTGGAAGCCATGCAAGAGGATTTTTGGGAGGTTGTTTGGTCATTCGCTCTTGGCGATTTTTACTCTACATGGAGTTTTCTGGTTCTTCGAACCAGCAGTTATGTTTTAAATATTATGTTATTTTTGGTACCTCTAGACTATTTTTGATCCAATGGAGGTATAAGAGGCATAAGAGGAAGAAGTTTTGGGTTGTTGATTTCATTTGGAAAAGGAGAAACTGTGGAAGCTTGGCTAGAAACCTTTTTTAAATCAATAAAATCACTATCAGGCATGATAGGCTCTACCCATTAAGTTATGCTTTTTACTAAATGTCTTCATTAAAACAAATCTACTCTTGGAAACAAATGGGTTTTTAAATTTTTGTTGGTTATTTGAAGTCATGCTTGGAATGTTCCTTGTAGTTTTCTGATTATGAATATATGTGTGATAATATGGGATGAGGGTTTCTCCCTATTAAAATATTATAGTAAATCATGCTTTACTTTTGTTGGGAATGGAATAATGTCAAACTTGTGTAGATATTGTTTTCGAGAAAAAGCAGTTGTGGTAATACTTAGTTTTCTTTTGGATTCATTTTGGTTTATCTTCCTCTGTTGGAAAGAGATAAGAAAGATATTATCCATAGTTATAATTTTGGGTTGCTTCGAATCTCTTTCTTAAGTTGAACTCGTGTTCTGCAATGGTTATTAGGTTCATTGTCTGGGGATTCAAACTTGGTTGGAAACAACAGTGTATGAAATATTACTTCTAGCCTTTATAGTTAAAGTATGGTTGTTTCAAATCTGGTCCTCCCATGGAGACTATGTGGAAATGGTTACTTGAATGTGAAGATTCACAGTTTCACTTTGCTTGAATATAGCATTAAACAAGTTCTTCAGTCTCGAACTTAGTTGTTTTGGGTTTTTAAATCTCTAGAGACTAACCTAAAGTCAGGTCAATAGATGTTATGTTTTAATGAATGATATTTCAAGTTTTGTTTTGCTCTAGGTCACAAACATTAGCTCTTGCATGAGCTTGTATAATGTCGACCTCACTATCTTTCTTCACTTGAAAAATAGTTGCTGGTTTGATATAGACTTACCTATTTTGATCTCGTAACCTTTGGATTTATCTTGTTGGGAGTAAGTTTGTTAAGACCTTACTATCGATAATTTGTGAAGGGCTTAATTGATGTCTATTTATCTTTTTGATGGCCTTTGTGTCAAGGGAATCAGTCGGTTCAGTTTGAAGGGTATCCTAATTATTTACCTTCTTTATGATCTATCATACTCTTAAGGAAAAATTTTAGTCCCTTACGCCTATTTTGTTATGTTAAAGATATTGAAGAGTGTGAAAGTCTTGGTGAAACAAGGATTAGTGCAATCAAGAATATTTTGAGGGAATCGACCAAATAAATTTGATCCTTCTATTTTTCGCCTGGGACTAACTCGTTCACCTATAGTTGAGTCACATAGTTTTTGTAATGTCTTCATTAGGAAAGGATAAAGTTTGGTTCTCTCCTACTCACCTACTTACTATTTCTTTTATCCCTATTTGATGGGAATTTGTGTTAACCTGGTTTTATATTGTATTCATTGTCGTAAATGATGGCAAAGTTCTGGTTATGGAGACTGAACTATTTATGACTAAGTGGAATGAAATGTCTAGTGGTGGTTATACTTCGGGTATTTTTGTTTATTCAAATTCTTTCAAAAACATTTGTTCTTGATGTAACTTTTTAAACCACTATTACTGTTCTAGTTTTATGATGAGAGAAATTCTTCTCTAGAGTCCGACTTTCTTAATGTAGTCGCATAATTCCATCTAGTAACTGGATTTCTTTATTCTCTATGTTTTTCAATAATTGAAGATCTTTTGATAGGATCTATTTCTATTTCTTATCTTCTTTGTGTAGTTCCATTTTAGAAAAGGAATAATGGGGCCTTCTCCTTACTTGTTTGTAACTACCCTCTCTCTTATATCTTAGAGTTATGGTTTTATTGCTATGTTCTTTCAAAACTATAGAAGATTGTACACTATCTTCTCTTCTTTGAGTTGGGAAATGTAACACAAATATCCTCAATTTGGAGGGAAGTAAGAGGATTTTCCTTCTCTCGCTTCATCCTTCCTTCTTCTTTGTTACTCTTGTTGATAGGTTAGATCATTCAATTTTCATTACTTGTTAGGGTTGAAATTGAGTAGTTGTAGATGCTTCTTAGTTATTCACCTAGACTTGTATTTAATGGAATCAATAATTGTAATGTGTGATCAATGTGTAAAGTAATTAACCAAATGAATACTTTCCTATTTCTAACCTGTGGTGGCCTAACTTGAGTTCTTAGGCTATATCTTGGGCTTTAAATTTGGATGTAGCATCCGAAATAGGAATCTCTTGTTTTTATTATGTTAATGGCTCAACCTAAAGATTTCATGAAGGTTGAATTAGCTTGGCTATAGATGTTTTCAGATGGAATATGCTAAGGCTGAGTTTGATGGTTCTTGCTTTTTAAAAGTAACTCTATTTTTGAAAATATTGGATTTAGTGTCTTATTGGTAATTCAGATTGAATGAAGTAAGAAATAAATAGTAGGTATCTTTAGTGGAATGAGGCAAGTAATTATAATTAAATATTATTTATTTGATTTAATTCTTTATAAAAATAATGACTGAAGAGTGCTGATTATTTAATGATATTTTCTAAATGTTGTGTTGGCTCATCACTTGTTCTTCCTTTTATGATTGTGATTTCTTGATGATGTATCCAGTGTTTAGCTTTACTTGTTTCATAAACGTAGAGTTGGTTTTATGAAATAGCTAGTTGAAAGAACATCATTTTAATGCTTAGTGCTTATCATGCTCAGTTCAATGAACTAACCTCGTGCTAGCAATTTTTGCAGATGGACTTCATAAGTGATAAAGGAAGGAAATAAATTTATGATGTTACTTATTACTTAAAGACTGGATCTTTTATGAATAAATCTAATTCATTGTTGAAATGTATTGAAAGAGGAAATTTTTGTTTCTTTATTGAACTTGGTGTTGTTTGACATGAATGATGTCCAAAAGTTTGATCTTGTAAAATGAATATTTCTCTTGATAAATTGAAAAGGATTGAGATTTACTTGTACTTGATGTGTCACTCTCCTTATGCTTTCTATGAAGAGAAATTGTTAATCTTATCTTAAACTTATAATATTCTTATCTGAATGGGTTCCTTTCAAAGGTGGATATAAATAAGTGTGATAGAAGGAATTTTTACATTATCCCTAAAAAAAAAATGCAAACTTAATGAGTTGGCATGTATAGATGTTCTTTTACCTAAGTCTTTATAGTTTATTAAAGATGTCAATGAAAGTGTAACTTAATTATGATAATTTTCATAATGGAAAGGGATTAATGAACCCTAACTCATGACAAGAAAGAGGAAGGTGTACTTCCTCTCGAGCAATACCTTGATAGGTATAAAGAAAGTGTAAGGAAAACAAGAACATTTATCAATTAGACTTCATCTCAATGAAGTCTACTGTAATTGAACCTATTATGGAACTTAATCCAGCTATGAATGGTTGTGTAATTCTAAGTAAATATTATTGAGGTTGTTGTTCTGTTTTTAATTAACTAAATCCTAAGGTAGGAAGTTAATGAATAAAAGAACAATCATGAAGTTTCGCACTTCAATAAAAACTCGATATGGATGTCAAACTTAAGGGCTAATGGTATTAGGTTTAGCAAGGTCTTATCGGGATAATTTTAGTGGCGAATATTCGTAATATGGTGAAAATTTCATTTTAGGAAAATTTGAAAAGGTGATTTTTTCAGAGCGGGTCGGTGTCCTGTTCACCTAAAATTTACAATATATATATTTTTTGGGGTCAGCTTCGCCTACATTTGAAAACATCTCCTATAAAAACCTAGGTGATTCTTTGGGTAGTATACTACGGTACTACCACAAGTAGCTTACCAAATTACCAATACCATGAACTCACATACTCTTAAGCACCGAGATTGTTGTTATCCTATTAGTAGTTTAGAATCGGGTGATAGATGATATTTGGCTTTGATGCACACGACAAAGAGGTATTACAAACGCGTAACAAGGAGGTATTGCAAATGCACGAAAAATGGGTTAGTTTTTGAAGTTTGATAGGGATAAATTTGACATGCAACAGAGACAATTGATGCCTTGTTGACGTGCAACAGAGACAGGTGGGTTATAGTTGCGACATGTTGTTGACGTGCATGAATGACAATGATAGTTGATGCCTTATTAACGTGCGGCAGAGATAGTGATAGTTGGCATACTACTTGATGTAAGATAGTGATAGTTGACACACTTGCTTGACACACGACAAGGGTTTCATTATTGACATGCGATAGGGATTGCGATATTTTATGCATGACAATAATTTTGACTCGATGTGCTACTTGGTTATTTTGTGATGCAGAATCTATTCAAAATAATGGAAGGTGCTAGTCCTTAGAATGCAAAGACCCTAAAAGTAACTAAGAAATCTCAGAAGTCCTTGTTTAAGTATTTTGGAAACTCTACTGATACAGATATTGAAACTATCAATAACCATATAGTTGCCACGAAAAGAATCAATACGATCATGTGGAAGGTAATATTGAGGTGGACATGCATTCTCGCACAATATCAAACAAATGAAATGTACGATAATATGCCGATCTTGAAGATATTCTTCCTCTGGGTGCAACAAGGAGTGCATCAAGATATCACACACAAATACTCAAAAAATGGAACACAAAAATCAAATTCAAATTCCGTTCACGAAAGAGGAAACTAGGTGATTGTGATATTGCTCAAAATTATAATAAAAAAGTAAAACATTGAAAACGAACAAGAATATACGGACCATTGGTCGACATACAAGTGTGATTGGATAGCTAAATTTCTATTTATCAAACCTATACAATCATCTAATTCAGAAGAGATCCCATCTAAATGTACATGTATAATATGTACGTGGAAATTGGGAAAGTAGTAAAAAATGTAAATGAAGCTGGACACTATAGAAAAACATTATGGAAAACAATATTTGACTGTAATGGGGCGGATGGCTAGAAAATCAAAACACACAGGTGGAAAACTGAAAAATAATGCATGCATGTTAAATACGCAGTGGATTATGAAGTAGAGAAAAAAATGTAGACATCTCGTGGAAAAGGGAGGAACGATCACATCACAAATTGGTAAGATGAATCAAACAAATCTACATGAAAAACTCATACAATTCTCTACTTTATTTCACATACTAAAGAAAGGAAGACCGATTTCAGATTTCCTCGATTTCAAAGTTTTGTATCAATATAATGGAATGCCGAACATACCTCAGTCTCATTGGTCTGAAAGTAGTGGATGGGAAATGGAAAAATGCCTTTCAATGATAGAGAAGGAAGATTTGAAAGAGAATGTAAAAAAATCAAAGTTTATCTCTCTTTCAATTGATGAAGTGATAGCAATTGACAACATTGCATGGGTATGTATCCACGTCTATACTTTAGAAAATCATATAAGGACACCTCATCTGTTGGGTGTTATGAAAATGGTTGAAAACTATAATGCCGAAAACCTACATAAAATAGTTGTTTCTCATTTGAAAGATATTGCTGGAATGACTGATTATGAAATTGCTATGAAGTTGGTATGCATCGGATCGATGGTGCATCTATCATGCAAGGTCACCGAACAGGGTTGTGTGTTAGATTACAAACAACAGTGGCCCCATATATGCTACCAATTCATTATATGGCTCACAGAATGAATTTAGCGTATAAAATGGTAAGAAACTATGAAAATGTTGCTAAATTAGAAGACCTTATAAGAGAACTTCATGCCTATATGGCAAGCAGCCCAAAGTGATTTCTTGAGTTCCAAAATTTGTAATTGGAATTACAAATGGCAAAAAAACTTCTAAAAGATGTTGAGACTAGATGGATCTCTTTGTATGAACTTGCATGCAAGAGTTGTGAGGAGTATCCTTTGTTGGTTGGTTTCATGCACAAATATCGTCATGAAGTTGATAGGGCGAGGGACTTGTTGTTCCGTTTAACTAATTTAGAGACATTGCTTACATTGGTTGGTATTCTTCCAATGTTGCAGGAGATCAATACACTGATGAAGCATGCACATGGGAGATTAATCTATATTGTGGATTTTATATGGATGAGAAAAATGGTATGTCAAAGTCTTGATATCTTGTACTGTTCCCAAGATAGTTTTGATACACCTGTTTTTGAGAATTGGAAAGCTTTATTAGATCTTAAAAATCCTAGTAACTATTTGAGATTTAATATCCACGATCACCTCTGCATCACTATTAATGGGAGGGACATACCACTACACATTTTACAAAAATGTCAAGATATTACAGGATCGAATGAGAAGATGTTCCCATGACACGTAATCTCTTTGAGTCTGTTATAGTTGAAACAAGAATAAAGCTTAAAAATTTTCAAAATCCTTATCATCAGAAATTAGAGAATGTTTCTCTAAAGATAAAATTCTTGAAGCCATGGGTGTGATGAATCCTAATTTTTGGAATACTGAAGGTGGTCATGTTGACTTTGTAAGAAAGCATTTCCATAAATCCATGGGTACAATAATGGAACATTTCACAAAGACTTCAGAGTTCAAGGGTATGGAAATCAAAGGTATACTTGAATGTTGATTTATTAAAGTTTTAATCAACAAATTTTGCAACAACAATGAGGAACCAATATAAAAATTTAGACGAACCTTCTGAAAGTGGTGCTATTACAAGGTTGTGGCGAGGAATCTATCAAAGTTCTATCTTATAAGAAGATATCAATGAATATTTCAGATTATATGAGTTATGCCAAACAATGATTTTGGGGTTTGTGGAGGATGAAAGGATTTTTAGTGCATTATCATTTATAAAATAAAAAGAGAAACAAGTTGGATAAAAATCTGAAATTTGTATGAGGTGTTATGTATCTCTCTACTCCATGGAAACCTTTCCTTTTGACAGAGAAATTACGCATTAGAATTCCCTTTGCGAAAGAAGAGGTGTGAATAATACAGCTACAAGTACAATTGTTCCCAACATTGAGAGTGGAATTGGCACATCGTCACACTCTACAAAGAGAGAACATCGAGTTTGAAGAAGCTATTGATAATGGATTGTTTCAACTTTAAATAGGTATCTCCTTCACCTTACTTTTATTGTTTGTCACCTTAAATTTTGTTTCAGATCTTGTTATCATTAAAGATGTTACAAGTATATATATTTACATTTATTTAAATACAATTTTTATTATTTTTTGAAAAATGGGTTGACATCCATCCGAGGAAGTTGGTACTTCTCGGGACTGACAATGTCAGCAACTCACCCATCTATCTACTAATCCATTTCTCGTGTTGAGTTTTCTTAAAACAAAGATCTAGCACATTACGAGTGATGATTTCATAGCCATCTAAAACACTAGAGGTAACTTAAACCCTATCATATGACCTTTCTTGATTTTTTACAATTATGTTTAATTTATTTTTTATATTTGCAAAATGCTTTGATATATTTTTTAAACTTTGTGGGATAAAATCACACAATTGAATTTTACACAGAGGAATATTTTTCCATATTATACAATTCATAATCCATGATCCATTATACAATTCATCATCCACGATCGTGCTTGAAGCTAAATATACGTCCACATAAAATTCATCATCATCCATATATATCATCATCATAACATCCAATATTATTAAATTCATCATATCATTATCATAATCACACTCCAATTATTATTAAAACAATTATTTATCTATTTTAAATTTGCGAAATGTCTCTGTCCTAACACATTCCATTTTTTAAAAAAATTATCCATTATCATCATTCATCATCATCTATATCCATTCTAATGTCATCATGATCATATCATTACAAGTATAGAGAAGAAGAATTTGAGAATATTTAAATGTCTCTGTCGTACAACATTCTAAATTTTCTTAAAACAATTATCCATTATCATCAACCAGATTCCATGATCGTGCTTGAAGCTAAATATAAATTCATGTTAATCCATATCTATAATTCTGATTCTATTGTAATGTCATCATCCACATCTAATGCAATCATCATTACAAGTAGAGAAGAAACATAAATGCCATATACAATCTAGAAATTCTATACATAATATATAGGAAGTTATAAAATTAAAGATTATATAGTATTTCAAATTTTCAAAGGCTATCAAATTCAAGTTTCAACTTTCAAATCTAGATAATAAAATTCAAATGCCATGACCATAACATTCAATGTTTCAAATTTTCAAATATAGATTCAATTTTTCAAGTTTCCATACTCAATAATAAAAATTTTCAACCCTCAATTTTTGTACCCCTTTCCACTTCTGTACTCCTTTCCCTAATGGCTTCTCCACTTGTACCCCTTTCCCCAATGACAGAAATAATCCTAGAACTTATGAGATCTTCCGCATTGTCTATATTTTTAAAATTATTTCTTCTTGCTTTGTCGCATCTCCATGGGACAACAAATTTGGATCAGTAGCTGCCTTAGTTTTGAATAAAATTTCAGGGTCGAAGCCATGCTCTTTAATTATCTACTTCAGTGTATTGTTTTGTTTGTTAACCAAAACAATATTTTCCTTCAAATTCTTCACTACGGATAAACTATTCTTCATGCAGTTTTCCAAGTGAACTTGGAAAACCTTTGCTTGACTCTTCAAATTTTCATATTTCAACTACACAAAAAAAGTGATGTCAATTCAACATATTACTAAAATAAGAAAACTTTAAATTAACAAAAATATTGTTTGAAAGTGATAATACTTACGACCGCTCTATCTCTCTTGGCATTTGCAACTGCTACCAAATCCTTGTCCTTAGACCATTTGTTAAAATATGCCTGGGCCTCAGCACTAATATTTTCCAATTTGTTTAATGTTTTATCCAAAATGTCATCTTTATAGTTGTTATATGTGATAGTCCCACTTCTTACTTGGGTAAGTAAGGAATCCATCTTCGCAGGTTGATTCTGGACTGCAACGTATAAATTATCCCTTTGCCAATAATTTTCATAATGACTTATTATCTCATTGATAAGTACTTTATCCCTTCTCTCCCATTCTATGAGCTGACTGATATGAGGTAGAATAAACTCATCGACATGGGATTGAAAATCATAACCAATTAAGTTCTCTAAAGGAAAAGGTAGCAACTGTTCACCATCTATATATGATGAAGATGATCTCACTGGAGAGGTATAAGGACTTTCGGGTTGATCAACCACTACTTGTTTCTTGCCTTTGGGATGCCTGATCCTGTTTGTGATAAAATAAATCAATATTCAAACAAATAAATCTAAAGTGAAATGTAATTCAATATGGTAAATTATGTTGAAATAGAAGTATACCTGCTGGCCTTGAATCATCTCATGTGTATTGAAAAATCCAGTTGGGTCATTTCTATCAATGCCCAAGTAATCTTCATCTAAATTTATATTATTTAAAACCGATATGCTGTTGTATTGGGCAAGCCACCAAGTGAGAGGGTTGGAATTCGAAATGAGGAGGCAATGTTTAGTGTCCCACTAGGGGCCGAAGTAATTGGCATGTGTTTACCAATGTTATTTTTTCTTGATCCTCTGGTTGGCATTTTGAATATTATTGGTGGGGGGGTGGTGCCACTATTTGTACAGAAGGAGGATTGCAATGTGCTGAAAATTTCAAGAAAAACATATGAAAAACTAGAAAACAATGGAAAAACTATAAAATTAAATGAAGTACTATTCAAAACTTGTACCTTGTTATTGAGGGGTAGCTTGTCGCGGTGCTTGAGGTGGCTATGTTGGAGTAGTAATTGGTGGTTTTTGAGATTTCATTGTTGAGAGAAGACACAAATGCATGCGACTGAATTAAGTGAGTCGGGAAGATGGTTGACTTTGAGAAACATGCGTATGGTCCAAAGTCCCTATAATGTCATCAACATATGATTGTATGTCAATTCAATAGGGTAAAATTTAAATGGGAAAATGAAAATACAAATTTGGAATTTGTAAATAATACATGTAAGGGTATTACTTCTCTGAATTTAATGAATTCAAATGGTTGGGGGTTCGAGATGAGTGAGCTTCCATTTCAGATTGTGAATCTCCCGATGCCTCAGCATGTTTTTGGCATCTTCCTCTTGATGCCACCTTTTTCGAGGAAGGGCCTCCATAAATCTTCTCTGCAAATAGTAAATAGTTAATACATGTGCATAGTGTAATGTTGAAATACAAAATTTATAGTTTATACCTGTTGTTCTTCAAATGGAATTGAAAAATTCATCAATGCCTCATCCATGCAAGTGGGAATTGGTTTATATTTTAAATTTAAAAGAGCCTCGTAATAAAGGCCAAGGATATAGTTTGTGGAATAAATGACATGTTTTTCTGAAAGCTTTGCATTTGTAATATTAGTTCTTATTTTTTTATAAAAAGGTGCACCAATTAAATATTTGTTTTGTGATAGTTGTAACAATGTATGTAATGGCCCAGTTTGGTATATTTGTTTATCGACCCCAAAAACTAGTTTGGATTGAAAAAGGATATCATTGCAACAAGAAAGTGGTGTGCAATTGCTTGTGTATCCAAAAACTCACATGCATTGATCAAATCCTTCGAAGTCATTTGTCTTTTTGTGGGAGCCAAGGGACTTTTATCTTGCCCGTGGATAGGGCTTGGGGTTGAACGCCTCTTGATTTTTGTCTTGAGCTTGTTATCCCATAAAATTGACAAGGGCAATTTTACCGATAACATACTAATCCCTTTGATGCGCCCTTCTTCTAAAAGCCTTTTTGGTACGCATGGTTTTCAATGTCAACACAACTTTTCATGCGCCAAAGAATGTTTAACCTTCCTCACGTGCGCCAAGGCGCATGCGCTTGTGTTGGTACAACTTTTGTTGCAGCCACTTTTCATGCGCCAAAGGGCGCACATAACTTCATGTCGACAATGCTTTTGGTGCGCCAAAGGCGCGCTTTGTCTCTCGTTGTCAAATACTTTGTGCGCGCCAAAGGGCGCACGCTTTCTCCCCGTCGACAACAACTCTCATGCGCCTTTTCAAAAAGTAGGTGGCGCATTGATGACCAGCTTTTTCTATATATATGTGTGCGCGCCCAAATGTCATTTTCACTTTTGTTGAGCACGTGATCGCTTCTAAACTTGTCACCTCTGCTCCATCGCTTTCATCGTCCCGTGTGGACCCGCTCCCAACTTTTGCTATATATCCGTAAGAGGTGTTATTTCTCTCTTGTGTGTTTTGTGCTTTCAGCCTCTGTGTGTTCTGGTTTGGTTCTTGCTTGTTGGGTGGTTGTTTATATATAAATGTGATCGGCCTAGCCTCCTCCGTTTGCCGCTCCGCCCCCCCATGCTATCCTTCCTCTTTCCAGATCTCGCTGAGAAGGTCATTTTCTTGAAACCATGGTCAGTAATCCTCTTGGTTTTAACCGCTTTTTTGCTACCCCACCGAGCATGTTAAAAAGAGAGGAGAAGAAATCTAAGAATCATGTAAAAACCCCCTTTAAGAGTTTAGTTTCTCTGCTTTTCTCCTCGGTGCATCTGCACACCCCGCAACACTAAGAACAATTGGCGCCCTTTGCGCATCTACCGCCTTGCGTAATGAGCAAAACCCGCGCCAATGGCGCACCCTTTCTGCTTGCTGCATCATTAACCTCTGCGCCCTTTAGCGCGTCTCTTTCACATACTACAAGTGTCAAATCTCGCGCCCCTTTGGCGCGCCATCCTTTTGTGCTGCATCACGTTTCCATGCGCCCATGGCGCACCCAGCTTCCATGCAACACAAGCTTTATCTGCACAAGTATGAAGCTATAAAGGCGCAGGCGCATCCCCGATTACAATAACATTATGTTGTGTAAACCCTTCATGCGCCGCGCCATATCCCTTCGGGCGCACTAAAAGTCAATGTTACACGATTTCCATGCGCCAAGGGCGCACCAAATCCCAATGCAACATGAAAATTCCATGCGCCCTTTATAAAATGCAATCTATAACATCCATGCGCCGCTTTTATAAAATGCGCTTTATTTGCGCCACGCGCCTTATCTATTTGGCCTGCAAGTTGTAATTTTCATGCGCCCTGCGCCCTGAGCCTTAAAATCTCTAACTCTTTCTTCTGCTGACATTCCAATGGAAGATCAAATGGCTAATTCAACCTTTTTGGATTGGGTCTCGCTTCTTCTTCATGCAGATCAGCAACCGAGTTCAAAAGAACATATGTCTACATCCAGCAAGAGACCCACCAAACCAAGAGGAAAGGCTAAGCTTACAGAGGAAGAGATGAAGTACAAATATCAAAGGGTCAGGATGCCCGAATCACAGGCTGAATGCAATATGGATGTCAGAGACTCAGAATTGGGTCACATTGACATGGAAGAATTCTGGGTTAGAACTCAAAAGGTTACAAGAAGTCCGTGGATGGACAAATTAATAGGCAAAGGCCCTCGCACTTCACCGAGGAATCCCCGCAAGGCTGCGCCAACAATGAATTCATGATGGTGATTGCTCAATCTTACAACAAAGACACAAGATGTGTCGAAAACAAAGAAGGGCGAGGTAGTCATAAACCTCACCGCCCATCATTTTGAGATGATACTGCATCCTCACCACCGCACTTCGTGTGGCCATCACCCAGAAGAGTGCATCAAGGCCTCGGGAAGATAATGAAGACCAATGCATGCAACTAATGAACGAAGTCTACTTGAAAACAAGAAGGTGGTAACCCGGTGGCCCCAAATCATCCACCGCAGTGACTTCTCTCTAAGAGCTCAAATGATACCATTACTTTCCCGAAAGAGTCTTCGCTTTCTCGACGCCCACTACTTCCATAAATGGATGCTGAGGTACTTGGAGACAATGAATAAAAATGTGCCTGAGCAACGCTTTTGCTGGGGAGATTATAAGCAACACCATTTCCGAGCAAGATACATAACAGCTTCAAAGACAACGGGAGTATTCCATATGAACTCCTACGTGGTCTACGCTGCAGCATCGAGAGGGATTATCCAGGGCTAAACCGAAGTGGAATTTGGCCTCAGGTCAAAATATATGAATATTATCCAGAATCGAGGCCGAGAATAGCATCCTCAATTCGCCAAAATTAATGATGCTTTCTTCTATCACATCATTTGCCTGTTAAGGCCAAATCTAACTCATGGTCGCATGACCAAAAACATTGTGTCAACCGTGGAGAAGTGGGGGGCCCTGTTCACCCAATTTCCTACATTCACCTATCTGAGGGCTGCCAACTTTTTGGGAGAGCCAACCAGGCTACCGAGGTATGCTGGACCTAAGCTGATTCTACTAGAGCTATCAAGACAGCTGGTCACATACCATGAGAAATGCCTCAAAAGAAAGAAGGGCGGAACTCCTTTCCCCCTCACAGTAGGCCGATACACATGCTCCACCCATCACAAGGCGAAGGAAATGTTCGCAGAGCTGGAGTTGCTCAATTTAAAACATGACTTCCCAGCCAGGCCTACCTTTGACCCAAGGAGCTGCCTGCCAAGGGCTAAGCTTGATCCGATCCATGTCCCTCAAATTGAGGATATGTACATTGACGTCATCCACGAGGTGGAACTCAGAAGAAAGGATCATTCTCGCTTAGCATTGACGGAAATTATCCAATACGGAGTGGCCATTGTCCCCAAAGGCTTCCAAACTACAGAAGATGAAGTGGACAAGGTGTATAATGACACGGAAGGGGACGATTGGCCCTTCCCGGCCATTGACAGAAGCAAGGCTCCTCAAACAATTGAGGAGAGGGTCAAGGAGACTATGCGCAGAACAGAGCACTGGTGCCGCATGAACGGGCTGATCTACCTCGGGGTAGATTTCACGACTTCCCCATTGGGCAATGCACCTCCAAGGTCCAAGAAGCAGCTAAAAGGCAAAGGTGTAGAAGGTGAATCTAGCACCATTCAGGAAGAAGCCCCTGAAAGTCCTCTTTCCACAAATAGCGACAGTAATAACTCTGGATTCGCCAGAGAAAGAAGCGGCAGGGGATAGTCCCATACGCCCATCCACTCAGGATGTCGGCATTGCTACAACCACAGAAGTCCCTTCTATCCCTTCTTCTTCTCTTCCTTCCCCTCCTCAAGTGACTCACGCGACCACCCCTTTGGTCGCGTCCTCTGCCCCTTCTTCTACTCTTTCCCCCACCTCTTCGTCTATCTTCTCCTCCCTCGCTGATTTATCTTCTTCCATTTCTTCCCTCATTTCCGGGCTCCCTTCCCTTCCTTTGTCTTCTGCAGCTGCGGTTTCCCTTCCTCCCGTGGACACTTCTTCGGCTATCCTTTCAATGCCGCCGCCGCGTGTCTCCACGTTTTTCCCCTCTTCTACCGCAAGTGCCCCTCCTCCTCTGCCTCTCTGTCCTTCTTCTATGGGACCAGCCTGATCTCTCAAAGAAATGGCCAGCAAAAGAGGAAAGTTCCCATCGCTCCGATGGACTTTTCAGTAATTCCAGCCAAAGGGGCAAAGAAGCAAAAGCCTGTAACACGCTTCTCTCAAAGTGTCAGCAGTGAGAGAGAGTTATGGAAATAAGATACCCCGATCCCCTCAAGGAGAAAAAGATCTGTCTCCGACAGATTTTACCGTGACTCAAGTCACAATGGGGACGCCTTCTCAAAGTCTCTGGGGAAGCTCTTTCCGCAAATGATGCCCTCTCGCAAAAAGCTTCAAGAAATAAAAGAAGAGAAAAGGCTACCAAGGAGCAGAACAAATATCTCGCTTCAAGCCTTACAAGATGGGTAGTGCACCTCCCACGACTCCGCCGACACTTCGAGAGCTTCTCACCAGAGAAAATCAATGAATATTCAAAGATCGGCGAGCGGGTATGGCTGCTTTCTCGCTTGAGGGAGCCAGATCCTCAAGGACAAAGTGAAAGAGTGATCGCCGAGTATGTCAATTCATATCTAAACATCAAAAAGGTGAACAAGGAACTCCAAGTATTAGCGGGTCCCATATCAGAAGAGCTAGATCATGCTAGACTCCAACATGAGACCTTTCAACAAATGTTCGACTGTTCAGTCGAAGATCTGGTCAAGTTCGGAGTTTTCGCCATCCAAGGGCCCTCAACAAAACCATGTCCACTCGACTATCGATAGATCAGCTGGAATTTGTTCTGGAAAAGATAGACAAGGTGAAGGAAGAGGCCCTGATGCGATGCATCAAATGGAGCGAATTGTTCTTAACATGTCTCCATGGCTGCTCACTCCTTCCTTTACCATGAGATCAGCTGATGAAACTATCCGGATCTTCAAGGAGATCGCTTCTCAAGGAACGGGCCGAGGTCACATTTGACACCGAATCTATCAACAACCTCCGCTGGCCTCAGTAGGACTTCATCGGGTTCCTCATCGAGGCGGAGAAAGATTATTCTAAACTCCCGTAAAAGCTCATAGACGAGCGGAGACTTGCGAAGCAATCAATCAATCAGCACAAGGATCCATCACAGATCAATTTGGGCCCATGATTAACAAGTTTTTGGAATACCGTGCTCTGGCCCACATATCATCTCCTCGAGCAAAGATCGTATGTGCAACCCCCTTTCGGCCAGGATGACGATGACGAGTAGCTTTTTCTTCTTCTTCTTCTTCTTCTTCTTCTTCTCTCTATTCTCCGACTTTCTCTTGTTGAAATGTCTAAAGTGTGTTGGCACAAATGATGACATCATCCATGTTGCATCATGGGATGATGTCATCCATCAAGTTGTCAAAAGTCAACATGACTTTTAGATATTTTGTAAATATCTTTGTAAATAGTTGTTGGCTCCTTTTTGCCTTCTTTTCTCTCTTCTTCTATAAATACCCCAACACTTGTTGTGTTGAGGGATGGATGAATATCTTTCAGATGAGAAATAGGAGTAAGGAGAAAAGACTTTGAGCTTTTTGTAATAGAACAAATTAGTAATACAATATTTGGACTTTGTGCTGAATACCTGTGTTATATACATTAGATCTTTCTTATGTTAGATCTGTGTATTTATTCTGTTGGATCTGCTTCTATTTTATTGTCATTTATTTATCATCAGTATTGCTTTGTTTATTTATGCAAGTAGGTTTGGCTCATGCATTTACTACCAACCCAAAAACATAAATCTTCCGACCTTTCTCGCTTTGGAATTCATTTCTTTTCTCCCTTCGACTGCTCCTTCTTCCTCCTCTCTCTCATTCCTTTCTTTCGCACCTGAAATAAACCTACTGGGATGAGATCCCAAACCCCGAAGGCGTAATCATGAGACTTGCATAGATTCCTCGCCGGTAGAATAGCAATAAACCAGTTTCGCTTTCTTTGCGACTCAAAGAGGGGCTATGCCCCGCACACCGTTGGCTCGCTTATCCATAGATCTCGCCCAAGTGATGATTTTCGACCAACAGCTTTTGGCGACTACTGGGATCGAATAGATCTCATCTAGATCTATGATGATGGTAGAAGATAAAAATCGAGAAAATCGAGATTGCACGCTGTTTGCAAATCTGAACTTTTTGTTAAAAATCCAAAAATTTGCAAAAGTGCTCAAATTGAAAAATTTTCTTCTGAGAGTCATAGATCTGGTCCAGTTAAAGATCTTTAGTTCACTGAGTTTTTGAAAAATCAGATTTTGCCATAGATCTGAAGTTTTTGACTGGTTTGCAAAAAGTTTGAAACCCTCTGAAAAAAGTTAAAATCAGATCAGAAAATCAGCTTACTAATCTTCCCTGCCATCTTATCCTCGTTGTAATTTGTCATTTAACCGCAATCGGTTTTCTGAAGAGGATAGTTTTAAATATTTAGAAAAGTATTTGCTGCTGGTTTTTGTCAGAAAAACCAGAAAATCAGCAAGTACAACCAAAAAGAAAGTTTGAATTTGCGCCATAATATCGCAGATCTGGGAAGTTACACTCGGCGAGTGAACCTTTACGCGCAGCAGAGTGAGCCCGTGGAGAAGCTGATCCTACTTTCGATCCGCTTCAAAGGCACAATTTCAGCGTAACACCGCGCGCGCTTTTTCAAAGACTAAGCTCAAGCTAGCGGTCATCCAGAGTGTCTCACCTTCACGAAGAAAAGTCTTTTTGCAGGAGACATCCACATCCCTTTGTAGTGCCTTACTACTCAAATGGAACCACACTTCCAACTCGTGTTCTCTTTCCGGCTTTTCGATGGCGGTTCCATGGGGAAACGCGATGGGTCCTTTGGCTTTACCACATCCAGCTTCACGCTCTCCTCACGGAAATCGAAAGAATTTTCCTAAATTCGACGGGAGCGGAAATCAAAGCACGGATTCCCACATATCCGCATTCATCATGTCATGCAAGATTTTGGATGTGACCCACGAAGATGTGTCGGCTCACCTTTTCTCGAAACCCTACAAGGACCTCGCACTTAATGGTTTCAGCATTTGCCGGCCGGATCTATTACCACCGGGCCACCTTACGGATGCTTTCAAGATAGATATAAGCCTTCGTGAGGATGCATTTGCATTACTATCACGGATCACTCACCAAGAAGGAGGCGAATGAGACCATGCGCGATTTTGTCACCCGGTTCAATGCACTAATCAACCGTGTCCCCGCGCCATGCTTCCAACGCCGGAAAATCAAAAGTGTTTCTTCAGAAACGCTATGAGCTCGAAAGTTAGTTTCTTGCTCCTTCAGAACGAGTCGCCACCTTGGTTCTCGCCTGCCGCTGCCATTCGCATAGAGGATAATCTGATAATATCCGGTGAATTAAAAAGGAATCACCAAGTCTAAATCTTTGGGCCCTTCGCCCACCACTTCGCCCGATCCAAAGATTCCAAAAGATGGCGAACGATTTGCTCGCATTAAAGAAACAGCTGCCTGTGCCTCTCCTGGGCCTCCTCATACCGGATATTCCGCGGAGGAATTTCGTTCCTCCTAACAATGTTTCACAAAGACCGCGCTTACCTACAAATGCTCCGCGGTTGGCACTTGAAGCTCCTCCGGGCAATGCTCGCCGAGATCAAGAAGAAGAGCAAGATTATGAAGAACCTTCGCCTCAGGTGAAGATGATCAAGATGTCGGAACCGACCGCGTGACTCTACTATCGGGTATATGGAATTTGATGAGGAAGAATCTGATGAAGAAGAGGGTACCTAGGGGTACGCAAGCGGGCAGTCATACGCTGTTTTTACTCGCTCACAAGGAAAAGAAGCGGAAGTTGCTGCCCATGTCCAGCAGGAGAAGGCCGTGTCAAACGCGCCTCCGATCATTGCTAAAAGAGGTAATCCTCTTCCTACTCAACTCCCTGGCAAGTCTTTCACAAAGAAATCTTTTTCCCCTATCTCTCCTCCAAATCAGTCCTCTCACATTCCTACTAAGACCACCAATCCTATTCCATCATCGCGAGGTGAGGGACTCATTCCTTTACCAACGCAACCCTCGCGCGCTTTGATATTATAGATCATGCAAAAAGACCAAGATCCAAATGTCCAAGTCGAGTATCTTCTACCAAACCCCGAACAACTTGTAAGATTGACTAAGTATATCCAAAGTCAAGTCATATATCTAATCGTGTTTCCCAAAAGGAATCCTTTCCACTCCCCCGAATCCCATATAAATGTTGCTTCAACATCTCACAGTGCAAGATAGAACCTTTCTATCTCTCTCTCGATCAATGGTCACAAGTTTGAGTAATTGCATAATTGATTCCGGCTTCGACAACGCCATGCCGCAAAAGTCGCCCATGCTTTGGGCCTCACTTTACCAAGCCTTTCGGTAGATGTTATTCTTTGAAACTAAGCAAGTTCCGTTGGTTGGCCAAATCAAAGACGCGCAATTTACGCTTGCGGCCTTCCCGATAAAAGAGTAAAATGATACCGTCCTCGTTGCCGACATTCCTAAAGCCTATGGAATTTTGGCTCGGGAAGAAGTTTTTGCAGCGAAGTTGGTGGAGAAATTCATATGGACTGGTCTAAAGCTAGAATTCCAGTCAAAGGCGTAATGCAAACTTTGGAGCCGGAATCCCAAAAGAAGTACTTGGTCACTAGCTCTGAAGACCCCAAAGCTCAAATCCTTTTTGAATCATCAGGGATGGGGAATTACTTCTTATCTACCGAGACGGATAAAACAGGTGTCCTCGTTCAAGAAGGAGATCTTAATAAGATCTGGACATTGCAATTCGATGGCAGCTGTGCAACTAGTGGATGTGGCGCCGGGGCCGTGCTGATATCTCCTGAGGAAGAAGTCATTCCTCTCTCTTTCAAATTGCAGTTTTTCAACACTAACAATACTGCTGAGTATGAATCTCTCTTACTCGGTATGCAAGCCGCAAAGGAAAGAGGAATTAAAAATCTAAAAGTGCAAGGTGATGCTGAGCTGGTTGTAAATCAGGTCAAGAGGATTTACCAAGTGAAGAATGAAAGGCTCAGACATTACCGTAATGCGGTATGGGACAGCATTGAAGAGTTTGATGCCTTTTCAATTGAATCTATTCCAAGAGCCCAAAATGACATGGCTGATTCATTGGCTGTTTCAGCATCTCTCATGCTCCCACATCCAGGTTTGAAAACGAACAAGTACACCATTGAGGTGGTTTTCCGCCCGAGCGTGCCAGATAATTCTCAGCATTGGCAGGTGTTCAATGATGATAATCAACTCATTGCTTTCCTGGAGAAGGCAGAAAATTTTAAAGAATTGCATTTTGAAGGGTCTACTTCCACTTGCCGTGAGTCAGTCACCGATCAAGGCAATGAATCTGAAGGTAACGATGGCATATGTCAACTCAAGGGAAATAAAATTCCAAAGGGCCTGGTTTCTCTGGAACGCCTGTTTGACAGGCATGACCGTTTTGTAAAAAGAAGAAGCGGACGACCCTAGCTCGTCCCCAGAAACCGAACCGGTCAATATAGGTTCGATAGAACACCCGCAATTCGTGAACATTGGCAAATGTTGCACGCCTGAGGAGAAGCGAAAATTTGTCAAGTTGCTGAAAAAATATATGGATGTATTGGCATGGTCTTATGCCGATTTAAAATCCTTCAAGCCAAAGGACGTTCAGCACGATATTCCGTTGAAAGACGATGTCAAAGCCTTCCGCCGTAAGCAGGGCACTATAATCCCAAGATTTCGGTACCATCCAGCCAAAATTCAAGATGCTGATGCAAGAATCATCTTCCCTATCCATCACAGCACTTGGGTAGCAAATATTGTGCCAGTACGCAAGAAAAACGGCGAGATACGCATATGCGTAGACTTTCAAAATTTGAATCAAGCTTCGCTGAAAGACAACTACCCTCTTCCAATAATGGATCAAGTTCTGCAAGCAAGAATCGGATCGTAGATGCCGTCCCATGCTCGACGGTTTTTCAAAGTTACAATCGATTGAAGTTTCACCAAGATCAGCTTTAAAACAGCCTTCACTACTCCCCTCGGGGTACATTTGCCTACAGCAGATGCCTTTCGCCTAATTAACGCCGGCGCCACTTTTCAAATGGGCCATGGATTTCACGTTTAAAGGTATGATGGGGAAAGTCATCATGGTTTACCTAGATGACTTAACCGTGTTCTCTAAAAAAATGAAATGATCATTGTGATCATTCGGAACAAGTGTTGGCCAAAGCCGAGAACATGGATTTCCCTAAACCCAAAAAGTCTGTTTTTGAGTCACTAAGGGAAGTTGCTAGGGCATGTGGTTAGCAAAGAAGGAACAAAGATAGATGCCGAAAGAGTTAAGGCTATTCAAAGCCTTACTCTGCCTACAAGCAAGACTGGTGTTCATTCTTTCTTTGGAAAGGTGAACTTTCTCAGGCGTTTTGTTCCTGACTTTGCTGAAAAGACCCATCACATATTGAACATGATGAAGGGGTCACCAACTTTCAGATGGAGTGAAGAGGGGAAAAGGTCATTTGAAGAAATAAAAGCTTCCGTTGCTCATGCACCAGTCCTGGTATGTCCAGATTTCTCCAAGGACTTCATCATGTATAGTTATGCATCTGAGCATACTGTGTCCGCAATCTTAATGCAAAAGAACTCGGAGGATGTTGAATCTCCAATCGCATTCATGAGTTCTCCTCTCAAGCCTCACGAACTCAAGATGACTCACTGAAAAGCATGCCTTCGCCACAAAAGCAAAGAAGAATTTCAGGTATTACATTCTAAACTCGCATACGGTAGTGCTGGTCCTGCACATGGGCGGTGAAATCAATTCTAACTCAAAGCAGAGTTAGGAAGCTTGCGAGGAAATTGATCGCAAAAGTCCGTGAGTATGACTCGGATATTAAACCAACCAAGCCGGTAAGGGGCAAAGGCCTGTGTCGCTAAATGGCTGAAAACAAAGATTCAAAAATCCTGATGAGAGGGGTGACTACATCGAAGAAGCGCAGGACCGGCAAGAAGGGCCTGATTCTCTGCCTCTGGTTCTATTTGTTGCAACTAGTGATGAGTGGTACTCCGACATCGTCTTCTTCCTTACCTACGGCGAATGCCCGATGCACCTAACTGCAAAGGAGAAGCGCACTATAAAGCTCAGAGCAGCTAAATACGTCATCTGGGATGACGGCTTATATAAACGTGGGATAGATGGCATCTTTTTGCGATGTGTTGACAAACCCCAACAAGTGAAACTACTGGAAAGTTTTCACAATTCAGCCTGTGGAGGGCATTTCTCTTCCTCCGTAACTGCACACAAGATCATTCGAGCCAGGTACTATTGGCCGACGCTCTTTCAAGATACAACCACCTGGGTGGCAAAGTGTGAACCCTGTCAGCAATTCATCGGCAAGCCCAAGCTGGCTGCCCTTCCCCTAAGGCCGGTCATTATCAATGAACCATTCAGGCAATGGGGAATTGATTTTATTGGCGCACTCAATCCTCAATCGAGTGCTGGACATAGCTATGTCCTTACAGCAACGGATTACTTCACCAAGTGGGTGGAAGCCATACCTGTCAAGCATGCCACTTCTGAGGTGGTTTGCAATTTCATTAAAGAAAATATCATTGTCGTTCGCGCCCAAACAAAATCGTTGCTGATAATGCTTCTAACTTCTCCTCACGAAGTTATTAGTTTTTGCTATGAATATGGGATAACCTTGGCTCACGATCCGATTATTACCCTCAGGGAAATGGTCAAGCGGAATCCAAGGAATAAGAACTTGGTGACCATCATACGAAAACTGGTGGAATCAAATCAGCGGATGTGGCACAAGTCCTTATACGACGCTTTGTGGGCGGATCGTATTACTCCCAAGAGATCTCTCGGCATGTCACCTTTTCAAGTGTTATATGGCATTGATGCCGAGCTTCCCATTTCTCGCGAACTTCCCGCTCAAGGCTTGCACGAGCTATCAAGATGAAACTTTCCAAAGTTCTCTTGAAAAGAGAATCATGTATCCGCGTAAACTTGAAGAAAAGAGAGTGAAGGTGGTCGATAGGATCACTGAACATCAGAATCAAGTTAAGAGGCTTTTTGATAAGAAGGCCAAGCAAAGGGATTTTCAAGTGGGAGATCTCGTCCTTTTATGGGACAAGTGAAAAGAACCAAAGGGCATGCATGGAAAGTTTGATTCCCTGTGGAGAGGGCCCTTCAAGATCAAGCAGCTCAACGGAGAGAATAGTTTCTATCTCTCATATCTGGATGGAACCGAACTCCCGCTTCCTTATAGCGGGCAACATCTGAAGATCTTCAGGAAGTAGAGCTTGCTCTCTTCTTTGTATGCTTTTTTTTTGTTGTGTGTTTGTTTCCGCGTGTGTTTGCTTTTGGTTTGTTGTGTGTTTCTTTCGCTCCTCCCGGCCGCCCTTGTTTTTGACTCATTGCCCAATGGATAGGCACATGAGAACTGGGATTCTCTACCCCCGAGTTCACTCAGGGATAGTCCCTAGAAAGAGCCAGCTGTTATCCCGTAAAATTGACAAGGGCAATTTTACCGATAACCATACGGAAAATTTTGTTCCGATCCCTCGTTAGGGATCCCTTGTGTTCGAAATGTTGTAAAATCCCTTCCCGGGAAATCTAGTTTTCGAACTTAGTCTTTTTGAGCCTTTTTTGGCTGGGCGCATGAAATTCTTTCAAACACTAACTTTGATGCGCCCTTAAAAGCCTTTGGCGCATGGTTTTCAATGTCAACACAACTTTTCATGCGCCAAAGAATGTTGAACCTTCCCTGCGTGCGCCAAGGCGCATGCGCTTGTGTTGGTACAACTTTTGTTGCGCCACCCTTTGGTGCGCCAAAGGGCGCACATAACTTCATGTCGACAATGCTTTTGGTGCGCCAAAGGCGCACTTTGTCTCCTGTTGTCAAATACTTTCGTGCGCCAAAGGGCGCACGCTTTCTCCTGTCGACAACAACTCTCATGCGCCTTTCAAAAAAGTGGTGGCGCATTTATGACCAGCTTTTTCTATATATATGTGTGCGCGCCCAAATGTCATTTTCACTTTTGTTGAGCACGTGATCGCTTCTGAAATCACACCTCTCCTCCGTCGCTTTCATCATCCCGTGGACCCGCTCCCGAACTTTTGCTATATATCCGTGTAAGAGGTGTTATTTCTCTCTTGTGCGCTTTTGTGCTTTCGGCCTCTGTGTGTTCCCGGTTTGGTTCTTGCTTGTTGGGTGGTTGTTTATATATAAATGTGATCGGCCTAGCCTCCTCCGCTTGCTTGCCCGCCCCATGCTATCCTTCCTCTTTCCAGATCTCACCGAGAAGGTCATTTTCTTGAAACCATGGTCAGAATCCTCTTGGTTTTAACCGCTTCGCTTGCCCCACCGAGCATGTTAAAAAGAGAGGAGAAGAAATCTAAGAATCATGTAAAAACCCCCTTTAAGAGTTTAGTTTTCTGCTTTTCTCCTCTCGGCGCATCTCACACGCCCCGCAACACTAAGAACAAAGCCATTTGCGCCCCTTTGCGCATCTCGACCGCCTTGTAACGTGAGCAAAACCCGCGCCAATGGCGCACCCTTTCTCGCTTTGCCGCATCATTAACCTCATGCGCCCTTTAGCGCGCTCTTTTCACATACTCAAGTGCTCAAATCTCGCGCCCCTTTGGCGCACCATCCTTTGTCCATGTTGCATCACGTTTCCATGCGCCCATGGCGCACCCAGCTTCCATGCAACACAAGCTTTATCTGCGCAAGTATGAAGCTATAAAGGCGCAGGCGCATCCCCGATTGCAATAACATTATGTTGTGTAAACCCTTCGTGCGCCGCGCCATATCCCTTTGGCGCACGAAAAGTCCATGTTACACGCTTTTCCCATGCGCCAAAGGGCGCACCAATCCTAATGTAACATGCAATCCCATGCGCCTTGCATCATGCAAACATTCCATGCGCCCTTTATAAAATGCAATCTGCAACATCCATGCGCCATGCGCCCTATTTATTTGGCCTGCAAGTTGCAATTTTCATGCGCCCTGCGCCCTGAGCCTTAAAATCTCTAACTCTTTCTTCTGCTAACATTCCAATGGAAGATCAAATGGCTAATTCAACCTTTTTGGATTGGGTCTCGCTTCTTCTTCATGCAGATCAGCAACTGAGTTCAAAAGAACATATGTCTACATCCAGCAAGAGACCCACCAAACCAAGAGGAAAGGCTAAGCTTACAGAGGAAGAGATGAAGTACAAATATCAAAGGGTCAGGATGCCCGAATCACAGGCTGAATGCAGTATGGATGTCAGAGACTCAGAATTGGGTCACATTGACATGGAAGAATTCTGGGTTAGAACTCAGAAGGTTACAAGAAGTCCGTGGATGGACAAATTAATAGGCAGTGCCCTGCACTTCACCGGAGGAATCCCCGTCAGTGCCGTCAACAATGAATTCATGATGGTGATTGCTCAATCTTACAACAAAGACACAAGATGTGTCGAAAACAGCAAGGGCGAGGTAGTCATCAACCTCACTGCCCGTCATTTTGAGATGATACTTGGCATCCCTCACCACCGGCACTTCGTGGCCGTCAGCCAAGAAGAGTGCATCAAGGCCTGGGAAGATAATGAAGACCAATGCATGCAACTAATGAACGAAGTCTACTTGAAAAACAAGAAGGTGGTAACCCGGTGGCCCCAAATCATCCACCGCAGTGACTTCTCAGAAGAGCTCAGCGATACCATTACTTTCCTGAGCAGAGTCTTCGGGCTTTCTGACGCCCACTACTTCCATAAATGGATGCTGCGGTACTTGGAGACAATGAATAAAAATGTGCCTGAGCAACGCTTTTGCTGGGGGGAGATTATAAGCAGCACCATTTCCGAGCAGTTACAACAGTTCAGCACAACGGGAGTATTCCATATGAACTCCTACGTGGTCTACGCTGCAGCATCGGAGAGGGATTATCCAGGGCTAAACCGAAGTGGAATTTGGCCTCGTGTCAAAATATATGAATATTATCCAGAATCGAGGCCGAGAATAGCATCCTCAATTCGCCAAAATTAATGATGCTTTCTTCTATCACATCATTTGCCTCGTTAAGGCCAAATCTAACTCATGGTCGCACGACCAAAAACATTGTGTCAACCGTGGAGAAGTGGGGGGCCCTGTTCACCCAATTTCCTACATTCACCTATCTGAGGGCTGCCAACTTTTTGGGAGAGCCAACCAGGCTACCGAGGTATGCTGGACCTAAGCTGATTCTACTAGAGCTATCAAGATAGCTGGTCACATACCATGAGAAATGCCTCAAAAGAAAGAAGGGCGGAACTCCTTTCCCCCTCACAGTAGGCCGATACACATGCTCCACCCATCACAAGGCGAAGGAAATGTTCGCAGAGCTGGAGTTGCTCAATTTAAAACATGACTTCCCAGCCAGGCCTACCTTTGACCCAAGGAGCTGCCTGCCAAGGGCTAAGCTTGATCCGATCCATGTCCCTCAAATTGAGGATATGTACATTGACGTCATCCACGAGGTGGAACTCAGAAGAAAGGATCATTCTCGCTTAGCATTGACGGAAATTATCCAATACGGAGTGGCCATTGTCCCCAAAGGCTTCCAAACGACAGAAGATGAAGTGGACAAGGTGTATAATGACACGGAAGGGGACGATTGGCCCTTCCCGCCATCGACAGAGCAAGGCTCCTCAAACAATTGAGGAGAGGGTCAAGGAGACTATGCGTAGAAAGCAGCACCGGTGCCGCATGAACGGGCTGATCTACCTCGGGTAGATTTCACAACCTCCCCATTGGGCAATGCACCTCCAAGGTCCAAGAAGCAACTAAAAGGCAAAGGTGTAGAAGGTGAATCTAGCACCATTCAGGAAGAAGCCCCCGAAAGTCCTCTTTCCACAAATACCGAATAGTAATAACTCGATTCTCGCCAGAGAAAGAAGCAGCAGGGGATAGTCCCATACGCCCATCCACTCAGGATGTCGGCATTGCTACAACCACAGAAGTCCCTTCTATCCCTTCTTCTTCTCTTCCTTCCCCTCCTCAGTGACTCACGCGACCACCCCTTTGGTCGCGTCCTCCGCCCCTTCTTCTACTCTTTCCCCACCTCTTCGCTCTATCTTCTCCTCCTCGCTGATTTATCTTCTCTTCCATTTCTTCCCTCATTTCCGGCTCCTTCCCTTCCTTTGTCTTCTCGCACTGCGTTTCCTTCCTCCCGTGGACACTTCTTCGGCTATCCTTTCAATGCGCCGCCGCGTGTCTCCACGTTTTTCCCCTCTTCTACCGTTGCTCCTCCTCCTCCTCGCCTCTCTAGGTCCTTCTTCTATGGGACCAGCCTGATCTCTCAAAGAGCACTGGCCAAAAGAAAAAGGAAAGTTCCCATCGCTCCGATGGACTTTTCAAGAATTCCACCAAAGGGGCAAAGAAGCAAAAGCCTCGTAACACGCTTCTCTCAAAGTGCTCAGTGAGAGAGTTATGGAAATAGCATACCCCGATCCCCTCAAGGAGAAAAAGATCTGCCTCTCCGACAGATTTTACCGTGACTCAAGTCACAATGGGGACGCCTTCTCTCAAAGTCTCCAGGGGGAAGCTCTTTCCGCAATGATGCCCTCTCGCAAAAGCTTCAGGAAACAAAAGAAGAGAAAAGGCTACTGAAGGAGCAGAACAAATATCTGCTTCAAGCCTTACAGAAGATGGGTAGTGCACCTCCCACGACTGCCGCCGAGACTTCTGAGCTTCTCAGCCAGGAGAAAATCAATGAATATTCAAAGATCGGCGAGCAGTGGTATGGCTGCTTTCGCTGGAGGAGCCAGATCCTCAAGGACAGTGAAAGAGTGATCGCCGAGTATGTCAATTCATATCTAAACATCAAAAAGGTGAACAAGGAACTCCAAGTATTAGCGGGTCCCATATCAGAAGAGCTAGATCATGCTAGACTCCAACATGAGACCTTTCAACAAATGTTCGACTGCTCACCAAGATCTCGGTCAAGTTCGAGTTTTCGCCATCCAAGGGCCCTCAACAAAACCATGTCCACTCGACTATCGATAGATCAGCTGGAATTTGTTCTGGAAAAGATAGACAAGGTGAAGGAAGAGGCCCCGACGCGATGCATCAAATGGAGCGAATTGTTCTTAACATGTCTCCGTGGCTGCTCACTCCTTCCTTTACCATGAGATCAGCTGATGAGACTATCCGGATCTTCAAGGAGATCGCTTCTCAAGGAACGGGGCCAGAGGTCACATTTGACACTGAATCTATCAACAACCTCGCTGACTCAGTAGGGACTTCATCGGGTTCCTCATCGAGGCGGAGAAAGATTATTCTAAACTCCCAGAAAAGCTCATAGACGAGCGGGAGACTTACGAAGCAATCAGCGAACGGCACAAGGATCCATCACAGGATCAATTTGGGCCCATGATTAACAAGTTTTTGGAATACCGTGCTCAGTTCCACATATCATCTCCTGAGCAACATCAGAAGCAGGCAACCCCCTTTCGGCCGCAGGATGACGATGACGAGTAGCTTCTTCTTCTTCTTCTTCTTCTTCTTCTTCTTCTCTCTCTATTCTCCGACTTTCTTGTTGAAATGTCTAAAGTGTGTTGGCACAAATGATGACATCATCCATGTTGCATCATGGGATGATGTCATCCATCAAGTTGTCAAAAGTCAACATGACTTTTAGATATTTTGTAAATATCTTTGTAAATAGTTGTTGGCTCCTTTTTGCCTTCTTTTCTCCTCTTCTTCTATAAATACCCCAACACTTGTTGTGTTGAGGGATGGATGAATATCTTTCAGATGAGAAATAGGAGTAAGGAGAAAAGACTTTGAGCTTTTTGTAATAGAACAAATTAGTAATACAATATTTGGACTTTGTGCTGAATACCTGTGTTATATACATTAGATCTTTCTTATGTTAGATCTGTGTATTTATTCTGTTGGATCTGCTTCTATTTTATTGTCATTTATTTATCATCAGTATTGCTTTGTTTATTTATGCAAGTAGGTTTGGCTCTGTTTACTACCAACCCAAAAACATAAATCTTCCGACCTTTCTCGCTTTGGAATTCATTTCTTTTCCCGCTTCGGAATTCATTTCTTTCTCTCATTCCTTTCGCACTGCCTCCTTCTTCCTCCTCTCTCTCATGAGCTTAGGATGCACTTGTAGTCACCATTGTAGTTGTTGTCCTTGAGCTTTATTATACCCGACTGGATAATAGATTCATGTATACAAGAAAATTCAATAGGTGGAAAGTGTAAATGTGAAAATGACTGGAGGGAGGGTATTTATAGGACAAAACCAGGGTCAACGAATATCATCAACGAGCCTTATTGACATGCGTCAACAAGGCTCATTGACATGCATCAACAAGAATCATTGACGCATTTTAATGAGTTTTATTGATGCACGTCAACAATTCTTGTTGATGTGCGTCAATGAGGGTTGTTAATGTGTGTCAACAAGGCTCATTGATGCACATCAACGAGCCTTGTTAACACACGTTAAGAACCCTCATTGATGAGGTGCTAGTGAGGTTTTTGATGGGCATTAATGAGGTGTCATGTGGCTTGTTGACACACATCAACCAACCTTGTTGATACACGTCAACGAAGCGTCAGTGTCTGTAACTCTGCAGTCTTTCTGGCTCAAAAAACAAGTGAAAATTCAGTTATGAAAAAATGGTAAATTCTTCTTTCACTAAAACTAGTTTCGGGGATATTCGCCAAGTATTTTCCACCTCCAATTTTCTAGAGGTGTCTTAAAATGAACCCTAGTTACTATAATTTAACCTTAATTAAGAAACATAAGTGAGTAATAACCTCTCATTATGGGGTATGTACACTAAGATGGGTAATGTTGTTAGATGTTGGCACACACCAACTGCCAAACTGTACCTTTATGAATACTTGAGTCTCCATGAGGATACAGTGTTGCAGTTGACATGTTGTAACACCCTTCAATATTGGGTCATCTAGGTCTACATAAACTTGGACTTGATCTTAGTTTCACTCTAGGTCAGATTAGAATTATGAATTAGTACAGGGAGTGACTCACGATGACTTAGGGTAACTAGACACATCCAATCGACTTGGGTTGATTGAGTATGTATATGTACCCTTAGTCATCGCGAGTGGTTTCCTATACCAATTTATGATGCTAACCTAGATTAGGGTCAAACCTTGAACAAGTGAATAGATAGAAGTCAAGAAAGACCATTCGAATAACAAATGAGTGTGGTGAAGGATGTATTCCATTAATGAGTATGTCATCTAGGAATAGTAACATGAACAATATGTTAGAAATCTTTGGCCAAAGTATCGTAAGTTGTTGGTTGTGTTGTCCTATGTCACCTAGTTTAAGAAATGAAATTTTAGATGAATATTGGTAACAAATATTTAGATAGGTTTCTTAAATAGAACACTTAATACCTAGAATAGGGTAAGAGAACGAAGTATACACGGTATGCACTTAGTATTCAATACTTTAAGTTAACATGAGAGATCGGTTAATAACCAAGTCATGAAATGAGAGATCGCAGTTCACCGAGTCATTTACAGCTGCATATGGTTATTATCTCATTAAGATATTGATTGGCATGGGATGTGTGTTATAAATTATGATTATTTAGAATAGAGAACATTTTAAAAAAATCCCGTGTTTATAAAGTCTTAAATGGGAATGTTATATCTTAGTATCATAGATAGAGGTCAGAACTCTTGGATCTATTGTGTCCATAATCTGATAAAACTTAAATTTTCTTGTTAACAAAAATGGTTAGGATGAGAGGAAATGTTGCAAACAACCCACCACCTGGTGGATAAGCAAAGAATCGCCCAAAAACTTGATGAAATCCTTGCTGCCATGTTGGACATAAGAGATTGTTTGGCTGTACTTGAACAACAAGTAATGGGTAATGAGGAGGAAGAAGATGTTGGTAATAACAATTAGCCACCTCCTGTGGACAATACCAATTTGGGAAATTTAGGTGTTGATAACAATAATGTAAACATACCAGATTAGCTAGAAAATAAAAAGGCAAGGCTGATTGAACTCACTAATGATATAAAAATGATAAGTCCACCTAAGTTTTATGGCACCACATTATGAGATGGAGCTGAGAATTGGCTCAATGAAATGGAGAAGTACTTTGCAATAAGGAACTTCTCAGAGGAAACAAAGGAAATATGGGGAGCATATCAACTTTCCCATGAAGCATCTTCATGGTGGGATAACCGTAAGGCTGAGTTGAACATTGATGAAATGAATATTACTTGGGATAAATTTAAAAGTTATTTTAGGAAATGATGGCTTCCACAAATTTATTATGATCAGAAAATGACTAAATTTCAAAACTTATCCCAAGGAAAATTAATTGTAACAAAGTACTGAGAGCGTTTTACTAAACTCTTTAAGTATGTACCTCAGTATCAAACTGATGAGAAGTTCAAGATATGGAAATTTATCATGGGATTAAATCCCATTATAGGAGGAGAGGTGGATGTTCACAACCCAACCACTATGGAAGGGGTTGTTGAAAAATCCATAAGGCAGGAACAAAAATTAAAGGCAATTTCTGCTCATAAGGAGGAATTTAGAAAGAAAGTTCCAAACTCCTCTTCATCATCTCTTACACCTAAGAAAGGACCATGGAAGAAGTTTGGTATGAAAAATAAGTTTGTAACTAATAACAACAAGAAAATAGCAACAAATAAACCTACTGCTAATGTATGAAATAACTTTGTCAAGAACAATAATAACAAATAGAATACCTATGGAGGTTAGAATGATAACTTTAAGGATAGAAATAAATTTGAGCCTAAAAAGGGACCTATAGGAGGCTATTACAATTGTGGCAAGGATCATTACAAAATCAAATTCCTTTGAAGAAGGATAACTGTAATCAACAACACAAGTTACACGCCGTAAAGAGCCGACAAACAAAGCTAAAAGTAAGTCACACCCATAGGGGTTCCTGTAAGTTATTTGGTATACCAGTAACTATTCTTTTTGATACGGGAGCTACTGAATGTTTTATTTCTAGTAAATTAGCATTGAAATTAAAAAGAAAAGATGGAAAAATGGATAAATCATGGATTGTACATTATGGGAATAATGTTGTTCATATAGTTAGTATGTGTCTTTTTGGGGCAGTCCTTGACTTACCTAGTTTTTCCACAAAAGTTGATCTTTATGTTACTCTTTTGGGGTCTTATGATGTAATCATAGGTGTTAATTGGATAACCGAGCATAAGGAAAAAGTTGGTTGTTTTGAAAAACATATTATTTGTTTAGATGACTTGCAAGAAATAACAAACATTCGGGTGTAAAATGTGAAATTTCAATTAGGAAATTGTCAACTATGCAACTTAAAAAGGCCAAAAATAAGGGTTGTACCTTATATGCAGTAAAAATTTCTGAATTTACTAAAGAAAGCAGTGATTTCTTAGAATGATATCCACTATTACGAAACTTCAGTGATGTGTTTCGGAAGAATTACTAGGTCTCCCACCCAAAAGGGAATTTGACTTCACAATTGAAATCAAACCTGGAACCGAGCCTATTTCTAAGGCACCTTATAGAATGACTACTATTGAATTAGTAGAGCTTAAGGCACAATTGCAAGAAATTTTTTATAAATCTTTGATTAGACCGAGTGTCTCACCTTGGGAAATACCTATAATATTTTTGAAAAAGAAAGATGGAACACTTAAATTATGTATCGATTATAGGATGTTAAATAGGGTAACGATTAAGAACATATATCCACTTCCTATAATTGATGATCTATTTGATCGATGCATGGTGATCGTGGTATTGTCATTGGGAATAAAATATTAAGACATTCAAAAATAGCTTTTAGAATAAGGTATGGACATTATGAATTCACGCTTTACCATTTGGATTAACAAATTCACCAAACTTTTATGAATAATATTTTTAAAGAAAATTTGGACAAATTTGTGCTTGTATTCTTGGATGATATTATCATATACTCTAAAATCATTGAAGAACACCATGAGCATTTGAAGATAGTTTTGGAAATCTTGAGGAAGAGATGGTTATTTGGTAAGTTGTCTAAATGCTCTTTCTATGACACGGAAGTGCACTATTTGGGTCATGTTATAAGCAAGAATGGAATAGTTGTAGATCCCTCTAAGATTGTAGCTATAACTGAGTGGCATGTATCAAAGAATGTACATGAATTTATAAGCTTCATGGGTCTTTCTGGTTACTATAGGAAGTTTGTTAAAGATTTCTCCAAAGTTTCTAAATCAATAACTTCATTATAGAAAAAGGATAAGAAATTTGTGTGGAATGATAAATGTGAATCTGCATTTAAAACTTTGAAGGATTAGCTAACTACAACACCTATTTTGGTAGGAATGACCCTAATGGAGACTTTACTTGTTGTAAGGGATGCATCCGGGAAGGCCTTAGAGGTATTTTGTTACAAAGGATTATGTCATAGCTTATGAAAGTAGAAACCTCGAGTTACATCAACTGAATTATGCTCCACATGATCTAGAGCTTGCTTCCATTGTCCATGCACTTCAAGTTTAGAGGCATTATCTACTTGGTAAACCCTTTGAACTAAAAACTCGATCATATTGGGTTGAAGTATATTTTTACTCACCAAATCTGAATGCAAGGTAGTGAAGATTGCTAGAATTTTGATCTCAATGCTATTTTGACATAAGTTACATTAAAGGCAAGTAAAATAGAGGAGAGATGATCTAATTCGTAGGAAGGACATTTCTGCTCTTATAACATTGAGAACTCAGTTTAAGGAAGAGGTAAAAAGTGTTATGGAATCTTATTCTTATTTTCAAAGCAAGTAAAAATAGCACTTGTTGTAGATCCAAATGATGTGAAGTATAAAGGTTTTCACTTTTATAATGAAGGAATCTTATGGTTTAAAAACATGGTATACATACCTTTGCTAAATGAATTAAGGAAGAAATTATTGGCCAAATTTCACAATTCACCTTTTCTCGACACCCGGCATTACAAAGATGCTTGTTGATATAAACTAGCAATATTTCGGAAAGGGATGAAAAAGGATGTGATTAAGTTTATGACACAATATTTAGAATGTCAATGTGTTAAAGTCGAGCATATGCATCTAGCTAGTTTATCAGTATCCTCACAACATACCACAAAGACAAATGGAAAGTGATAAGCATGGATTTTGAATAAGGGTTACCTATGTCATGAAATAAACATGATGTCATTCTAGTTGTTGTGGATAAACTAACTAAAGTAGTACATTTTATCATGGTAATCTCAAGGATGATTCACCTATTTTAGCAAAAAGATTCGTGCATGAGATTTTTAGATTACATGGAGTAACTAAATAGATCATATCTGATAGAGAACCACAATTGACATCAAGATTTTGGAAAATTCTTAATGTAGCTCTAGGAACTAAGTTGAATTTCAGTTCTGCATATCATTTAGAGATGGATGGGAAAACTGAAAGAGTAAATCAAGTTTTAGAGGCCATGTTACGAATGTATTATATGGATCAACAGTATAAATGGGAAGAGTATCTTCCATTAGTTGAGTTTGCATATAATAACACATATCACGCCTCTTTGAAGATGACACCTTTCTAAGCATTGTATGAAAGGAAATGCAGAACCCATGTTAGTTGGGACATCATTGAGGATAGAGAGGTAATTAGACCTAAAATCCTTAAGAAAATGTAACAACAAGTCAATATGATTCATGAATTCTTGAAAGAAGCAATGGATATGTAAAAGAGTTATGCTAACTTGAAGCAAGTTTATAGGAAATTTGAACTTGGTGAGAAGTTATTTCTTCAGGTTAAATCGAAAAAGAGTTCTATAACTTTTGGCAAGGCTTCCAAGTTATCACCTCGTTATGTGGGACCTTTTGAAATTGTTGAAGTAATCAACCCTGTAGCTTATTGTTTAGCATTACCTCCTGCTTTATCACGAATGCATGATGTTTTCCATATTTCGTTGCTTAAGAAATATGTTTCAGATTTATCAATTGTGTTAAATCGAAATTCCTTGTAGGTCCAAGACCCAGAATAATTGTGATTAAGCCCGTAGGAGTGATGGAAACTTGCTAGTTGCACTTAAGAAATTGTGAAATAAGTCAATGTAAGGTCCAGTGGGATCATTTTAATGAGGAAAGTGCAACCTGGGAAAATATTGAAGATATGAAAACTGATTTTCCATATTTGTTTGAACATAATTGATTCTCGTAGACGAATAGCATTTTAATATTTTATTCTTGATGTTTCAAGAAATCTATCATTTTGGGTGGACATTACATTATTTAAAATGGATAGCTTCGTTAATGCTGATTATGGAAATAGCTTGATAATGTACCCAGATTGATGATATCTACAAGAAGCTGAACTCCTTAGACTCCCGTTTAGGGAAGGCCAAAACTCGTCATGATTACAATATGGCCATCTTTAGTGTGATTGAGGAGTTCATTGAGCAACATGTCAAAAGTGTCTCCAATCTCAGCGGAGTTCCGGCAACACTTTGGGGCAATGATAAGGAAAGCAAAAGGACCATTGATCAGCTGGATAAGACTGACGCTGCCCACATGACAACTTTGGGTATGTTCAAATCCTGGAAGAATATCAAGACCAACATCGACAAAGCTGCCAAGAAGTAGTTGTAGATGCTTTAGTTGTTCTTGTCTGTTTTTATGCTATTTTTTTGCGGTCTCTCTACTGCTTTTTTGCAGTGTTTTTACTGTTTTGTCTTGTTTGGGTAGCTATTTTTTGGCTACTTTGGGCTTCATTGTCACATTTGGATTCTGATCCTTTTTCTCTAGTTTTCATTCCTATTCTGGCTCCTAGGCCATCTTTTGTACTCAAGGGTATAGTCCCTTTCAAAAAACTATTTGCCAATAATAAAAAAAAATGTTGATTATGGAAATTTTAAAATCAAGTTTTTCTTTGAACATATGAATGGAAAGATAAGAATTTAATTTTCCTTGATGCAAATGGTTTAACTAAGTTATTCATCGGGATGATGATTCTTTTTAGGAGGGAAGTATGTAACACCTTTGAAAAGCTGTTAGCTTCTTCCTCTTTACATCGCAAACATTGACATGTGATTTTTCCTAAGAAGGTGTATTCTTATAATCATTGGAAATCATGCTTGAATAAATTATTTCTGGTTCAAGGATTCATTTTGTCATGTTGTTATTTCTTGCAATGAAGCCATTCTCCTTGAGTTCGGTAAGGTTGTCTTGGTAATGTTGTTTGCATACTTATCTTTCTATAACATAAAAACCTTGGATCAATTCCATTGATCCAAGGTGATCGGATCATTTTTGAAAATGTTCCCTAAACATCCCTAAATGGTGTTAGTGCAGAAGATCATCTCGAGAGCTTTCCAACGATGGTAAGAACGCGACAAACGGACATCGGGAGCTCTAGATATGTCCGGTCAAAGTTCGGTCAACGAAAAGTCAACTCTAGTCAATCGGTCAATAATGGACCAATCGCACCGCGACATGTGGCGAAAAGGGAAAAGGCAAAAGGGAGTTGTTTGTTGGTTTTCGACCACCGGTCTTCGACGAGCATAAAAAAATAAAGGTGCTTGGGAACAAGAGGCTCAACTTTTATTACGGAGGGGAGCCCGCCCGCCGTGTGGACTAAGGTATTATCGCCGACGTGGTGGGTCCACAAGCCACCACGTGGCTTGCCACCACTGTCAAATTCGCTCGATATGCCTATCGAGGGTCGACAAGTGGTATTTTATTCCCATATTTCATTTGGAATGTCATTATAATAATTGGGTCGAAATTATATGATCTTGATAAGTCCACTTTTCATATTCTACGCCTTATTTCCAAATGCCACGCATATATAAACTTAACTTACAAGCATTTTTATCCATCCCACTTTGCATGCATTAGTTTGAACTGTCCACCATTTAAGGGATTGGGCACCTAAAAATATTCCATGCGCCACCCAAGAAATGCGCCCAAGTCAAAGCGCCTATCACATAGGCTTAGGTGGCTACCTTGCCACTTAAAATGCGCGCCCACTTCTATTTTAAAACCCTTGGATAACCTTCATGCGCCCAATGTGGGATTTTAATCCCAAAAGATAAACCAAAAGAAGCTAAAGGAGGGGAATGGAACTCGGGTGGGCGAGTAAAAAGGATAGGTGCCCAACACCACCCAGGGGGCGCATAAACAATATAAATAGGGTGATATTCTATTTGAATAGGAGGAGGTACAGGTCTGTGCAAGAAGCTTAAGGACCAGATTGCAGAGAACTCCATTTTTGAAGGCCGTACACTCAGATTGGGATTTGGAGTAAAAAGATGAAATGTAGAGAATTCTGAGACAATTCCAACAATGTAAGGTTTGATCTTTTTTGATGATTTTTAACCTATTTTTGGAAGCTTTGAATGCAGATTTTAACAGGGATCTTCAAGACAGCTAGTTGGAAAACACAAATTTCAATGCACTTCTAGTCCGAATTGTGACTTGGTGTAAACATGAAAATGTTTAGAATTCAGATCTGATCTCAGAAATATGATTTTTTTCATAGATTGTTTTTAAATCTCCATTTGTAGGTGTTTTTCTAACACAGTTGCAGGGAGATCACATTGTGAAAACACTGTAGGAGCCACGGATCGTTCTTGGGACAGTTTCTGCTATTTTTCAGAGTTCTTGGGACATTGATCAGCTCATTTGCAGGTTGTGATTCATTATTGATTGTTTGTAAGAGTTATTGTACTTGCATTTCAATATTATTAATGGATCGGTTCAATCTGAACCCGGGGACGTAGGAATTCCGAACCCCGTAAACAATCTCTTTTGTTATCTGAGTCTTTTCAGTTTTTCTGATTATTTATTTGCTACACAAGTTTTCCACACTTCTATGGATGCAAAATAATCAGAATTTAATCAATTTGTGGATTCAAGAATACTTAAAATTGGTTAAGAAAATCACGATCTTTGGAAACTTATAAAGTGATAAAAATACACATCACGTTTTCAGATCAAGTTTGGTATCAGAGCAGTTAGATTACCGGATTAGCTTCTAATTGTGTTTGAAAATTTGGCTTCAGCTTTCAAAGATTGATTTTAGTCTTCAGTGTGTACGATATTTTGGGGCTTGTTAATCTTCTTTTTGCAATGCAGCGCTTTTGGAAGTACAGTTGTGTTTGCAGAACAGGAATCATGGGCAAGTCATCCAAACAAGAGCAACTGGATGAGCTTGAAGCCATAAACCGCCAACTCCAAGAAGAAAACTCTTTCTTGAGAGCTAATTTTTATTCCTTAGAAGAGGAAATCGTGCGGTTAAAATCTGAGCCACAATCCTCTATAACCAAGAAAGAGGAGTATGTCAACAAGATGCTTGAAGAGAGCAAGAAGTTGATGGGCTTTGTTAAAGAGTCAGCAGAAGAAATACGACCAAGGATGCCCTCTTGGAAAAGCTGCAACAAGGTGAACATAAGAAGGAAATTCTTTCCAAATCGATGCGTAGTACTATGATGACAAGAATGCACTGTAAGTTGTTCACATTTTAATTCTTCCTCTCATTCAGTTTCAGATGTTCCTTTGGGTCAGTTTGAAAAACACACTAAGGGAATTGGGTCTAAGCTAATGGTTAAGATGGGATTTAACGGAATAGGCCTTGGTAAAAATGGACAAGGTGATGCTAACCCAAAGACAGTAGAGGATCAGCCTCGGTTTGCAGGTTTGGGTTACTCTAGTGGGAAAATGGAAATTGGAGAAAGTTCCAAAGCAGCTGAAGGAAGACAAGCTTCCAACAGCCAAGGATCTACACCACTAGAATTGCAGGATTCCGCCATCAGGAGGAACAATGAAAGGTGTAAGAAAACAGGTAAAAGAGGTAATCAGATTCCACCTCCTTCCACTTACACTAAAAATAGCACTAAGGGAAAATCAAATCCTAAAACTTCTAATACACTCTTTCAGTTGGAACAATATAGCTTTGGTAGACAGAAATATGCTTTCCCTTGCACATTTTGTGAAGGTACTAATCATTCTGTTGCATATTGTTGGAAGAGGAAAAATTTGATTAAGAAGTTAATGCCTTTTGTGAATGATAAGGCAGGTGCTAAAGACCAATCTCACCAAGGAAAGGTGAGAAATGGCAAGAATGTTACCTCTCCTAAACAGGGGAATCATTCTCGTAGACAGAGTTCTAAGAATGGTAAAATGGGTAAGACTCCTAAAAATAGGGAAGTTAAATTTTGTTCCCATTGTAATAGGAATGGTCATGATGTTAAGGTTTGTTGGTTTGTTCCTAAACAACAAAATTGGAAAGTTGTTAAAAAGAACAATATTGTAAAACCAACAATGCTAAACCTAACTAAAACTCATTGTGGTACTGAGGAGGTAAAACAACCAAAACGGAAAAACCCAAGTGATTGGTTTGGAAAAACACTCCTCAACTTTATATTTGCACTACAGTAAATTGTTGATAGTAGGCAAGCAAATTGTTTTTCAGAGCTATATTTTAGGGATTCCTGTTGATTGATAAGGATTTGTTCCTAAGTTGATATTTAAGCTTTGAAAATGAATGGAAATAACTGAAGAGAAGATTTGAGTGATAGGTTCATCATACTCATGTTTTGTTTTCTCAGATTGGTTGGTAGTTCCATTGTTGAAAACACTATGCAGGGATAGGCATCAGTAGCATGTCTAAATTTGAAACTTGCAGTAGTAATCAGCATAATCACAAAGTGTTAGTTGAACACTAGCTTCTGTTATAGATGGGTGTTATTATCTGACTTTATTTGTGATGGCGATACAGTGTTTTGGCATATTCATGTTGATTCAGTTATTGACTATAGCTTTTTTGGGCGTTGATAGTCTATTATATTCTGATAGTGAATACTTGCAGTGGTTACAGTTTCAGATGGGCAGTGGGCACTAGCCTAATTTGGGCAGTTTAGATGTCTTGTATACTGATCCGTGTTATGGAATTGTAATTTTTGGTAATCGGCCGTATCACAAAGTGACAGTTGAACACTAGCTTTCCGTAATAGAATGGGTGTTATTATCTGGTCAGTTATTTGTGATGGCATTACAGTGGGGTATGACAGTTCACAGTTGTGCGTAGAGTTGATAGGGTTGCAGCGTTTTAGTTGAACACTAGCTTAATTGGGTGTTATTATCTGATCGGTTATGTGACTAGCTAATCAACTATTTGCATTTATTTAACCTATAATGTTATTTTGGGTTCTTGTATGTGTTTGTGCAATGCAGGAAGAGATAGCATGTTTTTGTGGGTTGATACACAACTTTTTGTGGACAAAAAGCCTTTCTCAGTGGGGAGGTGTGATCAGGGGATCATTTTTGAAAACGTTCCCTAAACATCCCTAAATGGTGTCAGTGCAGAAGATCATCTCGAGAGCTTTCCAACGACTGTAAGAACGCGACAAACGGACATCGGGAGCTCTAGATATGTCCGGTCAAAGTTCGGTCAACGGAAAGTCAACTCTAGTCAACTGGTCAATAATGGACCAATCGCACTGCGACACGTGGCGAAAAGGCAAAAGGGAGTTGTTTGTTGGTTTTCGACCACCGGTCTTCGACGAGCGTAAAAAAATAAAGGTGCTCGGGAACAAGAGGCTCAACTTTTATTACGGAGGGGAGCCCGGCCGCCGTGTGGACTAAGGTATTATCGCCGACGTGGTGGGTCCACAAGCCACCACGTGGCTTGCCACCACTCGTCGAATTCGCTCGATTTGCCTATCGAGGGTCGACAAGTGGTATTTTATTGCCATATTTCATTTGGAATGTCATTATAATAATTGGGTCGAAATTATATGATCTTGATAAGTCCACTTTTCATATTCTACGCCTTATTTCCAAATGCCACGCATATATCTAAACTTACCAAGCATATTTATCCATCCCACTTTGCACGCATTAGTTTGAACTGTCCACCATTTAAGGGATTGGGCGCCTAAAAATATGCCATGCGCCACCCAAGAAATGCGCCCAAGTCAAAGCGCCTATCACATAGGCTTAGGTGGCTACCTTGCCACTTAAAATGCGCGCCCACCATTCTATTTTAAAACCCTTGATATAGCCTTCACGCGCCAATGTGGGATCTTAATCCTAAAAGATAAAACAAAAAGCTAAAGGAGGGGAATGGAACTCGGGTGGGCCGAGTAAAAGGATAGGTGCCCAGCCGTCATACCAGGAGGCGCATAAACAATATAAATAGGGTGATATTCTATTTGAATAGGAGGAGGTACAGGTCTGTGCAAGAAGCTTAAGGACCAGATTGCAGAGAACTCCATTTTTGAAGGCCGTACACTCAGATTGGGCATTTGGAGTAAAAAGATGAAATGTAGAGAATTCTGAGACAATTCCAACGATGTAAGGTTTGATCTTTTTTGATGATTTTTAACCTATTTTTGGAAGCTTTGAATGCAGATTTTAACAGGGATCTTCAAGACAGCTAGTTGGAAAACACAAATTTCAATGCACTTCTAGTCCGAATTGTGACTTGGTGTAAACATGAAAATTGTTCAGAATTCAGATCTGATCTCAGAAATATGATTTTTTTCATAGATTGTTTTTAAATCTCCATTTGTAGGTGTTTTTCTAACACAGTTGCAGGGAGATCACATTGTGAAAACACTGTAGGAGCCACAGATCATTCTTGGGATAGTTTTCTGCTATTTTTCAGAGTTCTTGGGACATTGATCAGCTCATTTGCAGGTTGTGATTCATTATTGATTGTTTGTAAGAGTTATTGTACTTGCATTTCAATATTATTAATGGATCGGTTCAATCAACCCGGGACGAATCTCTTTTGTTATCTCGAGTCTTTTTAGTTTTTCTAATTATTTATTTGCTATACAACCCCTTCTATGTGCAAAATAATCTTTAATCAATTTGTGGACTCAAGAATACTCACGATCTTTGGAAACTTATAAAGTGATAAAAATACACATCACGTTTTCAAATCACAAGGTCTTTCAATTCTTCTTACTCGGTCTATATTTTATAAATTGAAGGTTTGACTACACAATGTTTTTTATGGATTCTTCTTTAAAGTCCTTGCTTTACATTTTCTTTAAATTATGAACTTGATCTTCTTGCCTTTATGAAAGGGTGTAAGAAGGATATCACTAAAGACTTTAAAACCTCAATTCTATCCTAAATAGATTCTAATCTAAGGTAAACTACTACCTAAATTTCTAAACCATTCATGATGCATCCTAATCTAAGCTATATGCTTTACGGGTGTGGAGTCTAAAGTAATGAAAGACCTATCTATGACCTATTACCTAATACTAAACTACTATAAAAGATGCATGCATTGGTTGAAATTAAACTCACCAATTTTAGATGGTAGTGGCGTGGAGATATGGTGGAAGAGTTGAATGTAACTGCATTAATGAGCATTGGTATTGGTGAAGAAACCACCTAGGAAGCCATGCAAGAGGATTTTTGGGAGGTTGTTTGGTCATTCACTCTTTATAATTTTTACTCTACATGGAGTTTTCTAGTTCTTCGAACCAACATTTTTTTAAAAATCTTTTACTATTTTTTGTACCTTTGACTAGTTTTGATCCAAAGTAGGTATAAGAGGCATCTAAGGAAATTTTTTAGGTTTTTGGTTTTGTTTGGAAAAGGAGAAACTGTGGAAGCTTGGCTGAAACCCTTTTCGAATCAATAGAAGCTCTATCAGGCATGATAGGATCTACCCATTAAGTTGTTCTACTTTTTACTAATTGTCTTCATTAAAACAACTCTACGCTTGGAAACAAATGGGTTTTTAAAATTATGTTGGTTATTTGAAGTCATGCTTGGAATGTTCCTTGTATTTTTTTGATTATGAATCTATGTTTGATAATATGAAATGAAATTTGCTCCTTGTTAAAATATAATAGTAAATCGTGCTTTACTTTTGTTGGGAATGGAATAATGTCAAACTTGTGTAGATCTTGTTTTCTGAGAAAAATGGATTGTGGTAATACTTAGTTTTCTTTTGGATTTGTTTTGGTTTATCTTCCTCTATTGGAAAGAGATAAGAAAGATATTGTCCATAGTTATAATTTTGGGTTACTTTGAATCTCTTTCTTCAGTTGAACTGTGTTGTAATGTTTGTTGGTTTCATTATCTATGGATTCAAACTTGGTTGGAAACAATAGTGTATGAAATATTACTTCCATCCTTTACAATTAAAACATGGTTGTTTTGAATTTGGTCCTCCCATGGAGACTGTGTGGAAATGGTTACTTGAATGTGAAGATTCATGGTTTCACTTTGCTTGAATATAGCATTAAACGAGCTCTTCAAAGATTCGAACTTAGTTTATTTGGGTTTTTAGATCTTTGGAAGACTGACCTAAAGTTGGGCAATAGATGTTCTATTTTATTGAATGATATTTCATGTTTTGGTTCGATCTGGGTCACAAATGTTAGCTCTCGCATGAGCTTGCGTAATATCAACCTCACTTGCTTTCTTCACTTGAAAAATAGTTATTGGTTTGATAAAGACTTACTTGGTTTGGATGTGGGTAACCTCTAGATTTGTCTTGTTGGGAGTAAGTTTGTTAAGACCTTCTTGTCGAGAATTTGATGAAGCGCTTAACTGATGTCTATTTATATTTTTGATGACCTTTGTGTTAGGCAAACTAGTCGATCAGCTTGTAGGGTTTCCTAATTATTTACCTTCTTTATGATCTTTCATACTCTTAAGGGAATTTTTTATTCCCTTACGTCTGCTTTGATATGTTAATGATACTAAAGAGTGTGAAAGTCTTGGTGAAACAAGGATTAGTGCAATCGAGACTATTTTGAGGAATTGATTAAATAAATTTGATCCTTCTATTTTTAGTTGGGATTGACTTGTTCACTTATGGTTGAGTCACCTAGTTTTCATAACTTTTTCATTAGGAAATGATCGGTTTTGCTTCTCTCCTTACTCACCTTCTTATTGTTTCTTTTATCACTATTTGATGGGAATTTTTGGTGACTAGTTTTATATTGTATTCGTTGTCGTAAACGATGGAGAAGTTTTGGTTATGGAGATCAAGTATTTTCGATCGAGTGGAATGAAATGTCCAGTGGTGGTTATAATTTGGGTATTGTTGTTTATTTGATTATTTCAAAAACATATTTTCTTGATGTAAATTTTTAAACCACTATTACTATTCTAGTTTTATCTTTGAGAGAATTTCTTCTCTAGAGTCTCGACTTTCTTATTGTAGTCACATAATTCCATCCAAAGAACTTGGATTTCTTTATTCTCTATGCTTTTCAATAATTGGAGATCTTTTGATGGGATCTATTTCTGTCTCTTAACTTGCTATGTAGTTCTGTTTTGGAAAAGGAATAATGGGGCCTTCACTTACCTATCAGAACTACCCTCTCTCTTATATCTCGAGTTATGGTTTTATTGCTATGTTCTTTTGAAACTATAGAAGATTATACGTTGTCTTATCTTCTTTGGGTTGGGAAATGTAACATAGATCTCCTCGATTTGGAGGAAGTAAGAGGATTTTCCTTCTCTCAATTCGTCCTTCCCTCTTCTTTGTTACTCTTGTTTATAGGTTGGATTGGTTCAGTTTGCATTACTCGTTAGGTTTGCAATTGAGTAGTTGTAGATACTTATTACTTATTCACCTAGACTTGTATTGAATAGAATCAATAATTGTAATGTGTGATCAATGTGAAAACAATTAACTGAATGAATACTTTCCTATTTCCAACTTGTGGTGGCCTAAGTTGAGTTCTTAGGCTATATCTTGGGATTTAAATTTGGATGTAGCATCTGAAATAGGAATCTCTTGTTTATATTATGTTATTGGCTGAACCTAAAGCTTTCATGAAAGTTGAATTAGCTTGGCTATAGATGTTTTTAGATGGAATATGGTAAGGATGATTTGATGGTTCTTGCTTTGTAAAAGTAACTATATTTTTGAAAATATTGGATTTAATGTCTTATTGGCAATTCATATTGAATGAAGTAAGAAATAAATAGTAGGTATATTTAGTGGAATGAGACAAGTAATTAGAATGAAATATTACTTATCTAATTTAATTCTCTATAAAAACAATGACTGAAGAGTGCTGATTATTTAATGATATTTTATAAATGTTGTGTTGGTTCATCACTTGTTCTTACTTTTATGATTGTTATTTCTTGATGATGTATCGAGATATTTAGCTTTAATGTTTCATAAAAGTAGAGTTGGTTTTATGAAACAGTTAGTTGACAACACATTGCTTTAATGCTTAGTGCTTATCATGCTCGTATAATGAACTGACCGTCTAGTAATTTTTATAGATGGAATTCGTAAAGTGATAAAGGAATGCAATAAAGTTATGATGTTACTTGTTTCTTAAATACCATATCTTTTATGAAGAAATGTGATTCATTTTGAAATGTATTGAAAGAGGAAAAGTTGTGTTTCTTTATTGAGATTGTTGTTGTTTGACTTTGAATGATGTCTGAAAAGTTTGATCTTGTAAAATGTATTTTTCTCTTGATAAATTGAAAAGGATTGAGATTTACTTGTACTTGATGTGTCACTCTCCTTATGCATTTTGTGAAGGGAAATTGTTAATCTTATCTTAAACTTCTAATATTATTATCTAAATGGGTTCCTTTCAGTGGATATAAATAAGTGTGATAGAAGGGAATTTTTACATTATCCCTAAATAGAAATGAAACTTAATGAGTTGGCATGTATAGATGTTCTTTTACCTAAGTCTTTATAGTTTATTAAATATGTCAATGAAAGTGTAACTTAATTATGATAATTTGCATAATGGAAAGGGATTAATGATCCCTAACTCATGACAAGAAAGAGGAAGGTGTACTTCCTCTAGAGCAATACCTCGATAGGTATAAAGAAAGTGTAGGGAAAACAAGAAATTTTATCTATTAGACTTCATTGAGATGAATTCTACTATAATTGAATATGTTATAGAACTTAACCCACTATGAATGGTTTTGTAATTCTAAGTAAATATTATTGAGGTTGTTGTTCTATTTTTAATTAACTAAATCCTAAGGTAGGAAGTTAATGAATAAAAGAACAATCATGAAGTTTCTACATTTCAATAACAACTCAAATATGGATGTCAACCTTAAGGGCTAATGGAATTAGGTTTAGCAGGTTGTTGTAATTAAACCTTAATTAAGAAACATAAGTGAGTAATAACCTCTCATTATGGGGTATGTACACCGAGATGGGTAATGATGTTGAATGTTGGCACATACCAACTATTGAACTGTACCTTTATGAATACTTGAGTCTCCACGAGGATATAGTGTTGTAGTTGACATGTTGCAACACCCTTTAGTATTGGGTCATCTAGGTCTACATAAACTTGGACTTGATCTTAGTTTCACTCTAGGTCAGATTAGAATTATGAATTAGTACAGGGAGTGACTCACAATGACTTAGGGTAACTATACACATCCAATCGACTTGGGTTGATTGAGTATGTCTATGTACCCTTATTCATCATGAGTGGTTTCCTCATACCAATTTATGATGTTAACCTAGGTTAGGGTCAAACCTTGAACAAGTGAACTGAAAGAAGTCAGTGAAGACCATTCTAGATAATAAACGAGTGTGGTGAAGGACATATTCCATTGACAAGTATGTCATCTAGGAATAGTAACATGAACATTATGTTAGAAATCTTTGGCCAAAGTATCACAAGCTGTTGGTTGCGTTGTCCTATGTCACCTAGTTTAAGAAATGGGATTTCAGATGAATATTGGTAACAAATATTCGAGATAGGTTTCTTAAACAGAACACTCAATACCCATAATAGGGTAAGAGAACCAAGTATACTTAGTATACACTTAGTATTCAATACTTTAAGTTAACATGAGAGATCGGTTAGTAACCAAGTCATGAAATGAGAGATCGGTAGTTCACCGAGTCATTTACAGTTACATATGGTTATCTATTATGAGATTGATTGGCATGGAATGTGTATTGGAAATTATGATTATTTAGAACTCGAGAACATTATTAATAAATAAATAAAAAATTCCCTTGTTTCTAAAGTCTTAAAATGGGAATGTTACACACATACAAAGTGTCAAGCTAGTTATATAGATCATGTGTGTGGACCTAAGATGACTATCGAATTTGTAGGATGCTTATCCGACTTGGACACGTATTCTTGATCACCGATGGAAGGGAGTGCTAGCTGATTAAACTTTAGAATACACCATTTTGATGTATTCTTTCCCAAAAGTTATAGATTTCAAGTTTTTGAGGGATCCTAGAGGATCATTTTTAGTGTTATTCCTCTAGCTATGAAGATCTTGGTCATTACTTTGAGTTTAGAAGAATTCCCCATGGCCGAGATAAGATAGTCCGAGTGTTGGGCAAGGAAGATAGGGTGGAGTAAGATGGAAGACATTAAGGTTGAAAAAGAAAGGGAGGAGAGATGGCTTAATTATACTAAAGCTCGTGAAAGGGAGATGACTAGACAATGTGAGGTTGCAAGTGTGATGGATCTATGGAGGCATATGTTGTGAGAGGGTGTTGAATTTCACGTAGAGAATGTGAAGCATAAGCGTTTGTGCTACCCCATCTTGGCAAGAATGGAAGAGAGGACCCTTTAACTATTAATGAGAGTTTGTCGCATGGAGAAAGGAGAGCCATCGGTGTGCATCTGAACCCACCTGACGACCAACCCCTAACGCTTGGTTTTCCAAATCAAAGGAGTATTGATAACCCATTTGGTATCGATGGGAGTGACTGATCAATGCCCAAGAGATATAATTTTTCATTTGGAATGTCCATGGCTACACATACCATTTTGGTGTTTGGAGTATTTTTGGGGAAAGTGCAAGTACGCAAGGTTTAGGAAATACATTTGGGAGTGGCATAGGATACACCTCGGAAGTGGAGTAATCTCATAGACCATCCACGCGTAGTTCAGTGGGACATTGGGGACACTAGGTGCGACCACTTCAAGTCCATTTTTGGTTATAGGAGGATCTAGAGGTGGAATTGGTGGATCTGGAGGCACATGACCTAGTGGATCCAGTGGATCTGGTGGAGGGAATACTGGAGGAAACACCGGAGGGAACCAAGGATCTAGATCAGGAGGATAGGGGCCTCAGCCACCTCCTCAGGTGTTCTTTGAAATGTCTTTACACTTTCCAGATTACCAGGGTATAGAGGATGTTGTGGAACACATGCACAAGTGTGAATTACTATGGCACGTGAAGGGGATCACTACCTAGAGTGGAAGGCAAGTCAGTTTGCAACAACATTATAAGGGCACACACATAGCTGGTATAGGAAGTACAAACCCTATCAAACAGTGGTAGACTACACCACATTGAAGAATTCCTTCCTAGAAGAGTTCCATATACCGTAGTTCAAGCAGATGAGCATCATTGTTTTGAAAGAGATCTAATAGGGAATGGAAGAGAGTGTGCGGGAGTATGATGCATAGTTTAAAACTCTCTTATAAAAACTATCATATGACATTCACCCTTCACAACATGCTCAATGGTTTGTTGGAGGATTGATCACTTCTTTTAGAAGGGAATTGTCTCATAAAACATTTACTGACCCATGTGAGGCTCTAGATGTTTCCTTACGTGCTGAAGCACTTAGGAGAATTGATCTGGTGTGAGCCCTTTTCTGGAGGCTCAAATTGCTATCATGGCTAAACAATTAGAGAAGCTTTCGCAAACTCTGCATATGAGACTCGTAGTGGTCTTTAGTGTGTGGATTGTGAAGTAGAAGGGCATGCCAATAATAGTTTCCCGGAAGTTAGTACATGCCTGTTGGGTTTTTAAAATGATCCTATTAACAACCACAATCAGGGGACAGCAAGTACCTCCTCTTTAATGGGAGAGCTTCCCTTATTGAAAGCAAGCATCAAACTTATATACAAATGTACAACTTTCAAAGCGTGGAGTCTTGTTACTTTGAAATGTTTTATGCCCAAAGATCATCAATATGAAAGGATGGAAGAATTAAGGAGATGAGGAAGGAAGAACATAACAATACCTTTAGGAGATATAGATGGCAGAGTATCACCTTATACGTATTGAACCAGGGAGATGTAGAATAGAATCATTCACTTTCATAACTAGTATAATTCCAAAGACACAAAGTTCTAGAAATCATATAAACAAGAACAAAAAGTTTCTTATCATAAAAGATTGATGATTCCCAAGTTTCAGACATGGAAAGAAGAAAGCAGAGGAAGAAAGGGGAAAAATTTTGTATTGATTACTTCAAATCTATTACATTTTACAGAGTACTAGGATCTAACCCAAACAACAGCATGGAGAAGCCATTAAATAGTTTCCAAGAATGGTTACATCACTTAAAAAATGATGAAAATTGATTTGAGAAATCAATGTCTGAGTCTTTCCAATGCCTCAGTCATGTCCATGTCCGTGCAGCAAAACCAGATGTAATGAATTGCAATCATCCATGTGGGAGAGATTTAAACTAAAGTGGGCCTATGGATGCCTTTTTCATTTTGTGCCTTTTGGAGAAATGGCATTTTGGAACATTTTGGCCTGCCCACCTGCTTTTGATATAGTCTTAACACGTGGCCTTACTTGAGTCTAGATAGAGTCACAATTTACTTTTGCAATTTTACCTCTTTTCAATACAAGCTCAAAACACAAATTGCTCCACCGGCCCACCTCCCCACTTTGACCTTCGATGCGGATTAATATTTGAATTTTCCCTTGGCATGGGTGGGGCTGTGGGTCACTTTTTAACTTTAAGCTCCTTTAATGAAAACAAGGCTCAAATTCTCAAATCACCCCAATGGCTCGCTTTCCCACTTTGACTTTCTATGTGGGCTTAATATTTGAATTTTTCCCTTTTGTTTAGTGGGGCCATATATCTAACCCTAGGACACATGGAGAGTTGGCACTCATTTGGAACTTGCCTCTAGATTTTTTCCTTTGAAGTTGAGCTAAGAGGACTTGTGGAGAGCTCTGCAGCTTCTATTATACTTAGCTGATTTGGGCCTAGTTTCCACTCGACTTATGTTGATGTCTAGACACGTGGAGAGATGGTGCTCATTTAAGTTTCCACTTTGGATACGCCTCTTGAAATTATGATGAGTTGACACATGGCTCCTTCCATCAGTCCTTGACTTTTCAATGGCCAACACTATCTTTCCATTGACTTTGACCACCGCGAGCTAGAGATCATTTGGAGATTGGCCCTTAGGTTTCACTACTAAAATTGCACTATTGAGGCACATGGAGGCTTCTGCCAACCCACTCATAAGTAGTCAATTTAAATAATCAGCTCTATCTCTTTTGGACCAGGGGACACATGGGCTTGACTCTTGAACTTACGCCAATAAGGCACATGGCACCGTGCGCTAAACCTTCCATAGTTAGCCGATTTGGACTTGTTCTATCTTCATCTTGGACCTAAGACATAAAGAAAGCCTATGCTTATTTAAGTATTCTCCTTGGGCTCTGCTCTTGGATTTGTGTTTTTAGATGTGTGGAGGTTTCCACTGTCACTCAAAACATGGCCATGCTGCATCCAAACAAAGATGTCCACGTACTACCCATGGATGCTGGGGAAAACATTGATGAGGAGGATACACCCGTTGTTCTTGATTGCAGGAAGAAATAAAATAAGGGTAAAAAATCCACCATTACACCTGACTTTCAAAATTTTCTCCATGGAATGAAAAAATGTAAACAATACTAGGCTCAACGTGATCCAATACTCTAAGGTACTGACTCAAAATTTTTGAAACTTCAGTTCTAAAAGAGAGGAATTTTGAGGACGAAAACAACTGGCTCTTTCTGGGGATGACTTGATAGAGGAACGAGGCAAGACCAAGAACCATAGGAAAACTTGGGGAAAGCAGACCGGTGCCTTAAGCATTGGGAAAATAGAGTCAAAGGCAAACCAACACAGAAGAAAAAACACACGAAAAGAAAATAAACTAAAAATGAAAGATAGAAATAGAACACAAAGGAACGACCCAAAACCAAAACACTGTACGAATACATAGAAGGAATGCCTAGTCACCTAGGACTTGAACAACTTTAGATACTACCCACTATAAGGAAGTGGGAGAGGAGAACCATCCAGATAATCCAAATAAAATGAATTTTCTCCAAAGAAAATTCTTGATTTTAAAAGGACCAAGCCAAAGGGAATCAAACTTACCATGGCTTCCTCGAGGCTCATGCCTTTTGTCCCACAACAGAACAATGTCTCCTACTTGAAAATCTCTAGGTCTAGATTTCTTGTCAAACAAAGCTTTCACCTTCAATTGATGAGCTGATATCCTATCAAAAACCTGCAACCTGTCTTCATCCAGCTTCTAGAGATACATGATCCTCTTGTCTAAGGAACTAGAAAAACTTGAATCTTCAATAGCCTTCATTAAGTGCAAGGCTGGTAATTCCACTGTCACTAGTAACTGAGCTTCAACACCATACACCACTTGAAAAGGAGACATCCCAATTGCTCTTTTGGGTGTAATTATATCTGCCCAGAGAGCATCATAGAGTTTCTTGTGCCAATTCCTTTGAGAGTCATTGACAAGCTTCCAAATGATGGTTACTAGATTCTTGTTTGTTGATTCTGCTTGTCCATTCCCTTAGGGGTAGTAGTCTAAAGAATGAGCAAGGGAAATTACATAATCGTAGTAGAAATCCATCATCTCAAAAGAAGAAAAAATTGAAGCATTATCAGTCACAATCTTGTTTGGTACCCCAAACCTTATCAATATGTTCTCCTTAATGAAATTACACACTACCTCAGAAGTAGTGATTTTGACTGGGATGGCCTCTACCCACTTTGTGAAGTATTCTATAGTAGTTAGCACATGAGTATGCCTAGCACTGGAGGGTGGGTTAAGAGTTCCAATGAAATCCAATCCCCACTATTGAAAGGGCTCATCAATCACTACTAGTTTTAGTGGCAAAGTAGCCAACTTAGGTCTCCCAACAAAAGTCTGACAGGCTTCACATTTACCTACCCATTTGGATGCATCTCTAAATAGTGTAGGCCAATAGTACCCAACACGAAGGATTTTATGGGTAGTGATGGCAGAAAAGAAGTGCCCTCCACAAGCTTGGTCATGAAAAGATGAGAACAACTTCTTCTGTTGCTCTTTGTCTACACATTTCAAGAATCTTCCATATATGCCTCACTTAAACAAAGAATTCTCCCATAACAAATATTGCACATACTTTAGTTTTATAGCCCTCTTCTCCTTGGCACTCAAGTGATATGGAAACTCTCCATAGGTAAGAGAATTTTCAATATTTTCATACCATTCATCTGTTGAATTGAGGAAGAGGACAACAGGAACATCAACTGCTTCTTTGGACAATGTTGCATCAGCTCCTTCGGCAATAAGTTCACACAAGCCTTTACCCCAAACTAGCTTAGTTGGCTTGATATCCAAGTCATATTCCTAGACCTTTTCTACCCAATTTCCTCTCTTAGTTCCAAACTCCTGTTGTGTAAGAATGGATTTGATGGTTGTGTCAAGAACAAGCACAACAGAGTGAGAATTAAGAATATAAAAATGAAACTGCTTGACAACTTTGACCACTACAAAAGCATGTTTCTCCATCATAGTATATTTCAACTCATGAGCTTTCAGAACATAGCTCATGAAGGAAATAGGAAGCTCATGATCCTCAGAATTCTTCTGAGTTAGCATAGTAGCCAGGGTAAACTCTGTAGCATAACAATAGATGATAAAGTCCTTATTGAAATCAGGACATGCCAAGATGGGGGTTTTAGCAATGGCTTGCTTAATACCTTCAAATGCCTCCTTACCCTTAGAAGACCAACCAAAATTTTTCTTTCCTTTCATCATGTGAGAAATGCTCATAGTTAACTCTGCAAAATTAGGGATGAATCTCCTCAGGAAATTAATCTTACCAAAGAAAGAGTGAACACCCTTTTACTTATGGGAAGGGGAATCGGATGGATTGCTTGAACTCTTTCTGGATCTATCTTGATTCCATCTTTGGAGATAATGTACCCCAATAACTTGCCTTTAATGACACAAAATTATTTGATTAAGAGAGATTCCATGCTCTCTACACTTCTGGAGGACTACTTCAAGATGCTGAAAGTGATTTACCGTTGTTTTGGATAAAACAATCAAATCATCAAGGTACATAACCACACACTTTCCTTCAAACTACCAAAAGCCAAGTCCATTTCCCTTTGAAAGGTGGCACCAACATTGATAAGACCAAAAGGCATCCTCTTGTAAGAAAAGGTTCCCCAAGGAGTAGTGAAAGTAGTTTTGTGTTGATCTGGGGTACTGACCTCCACTTGATTGTATCTAGAGAATCCATCCAACATAGACAACATCTTAGAGCCTATAACATCTTACAAAACCTGATCCATCATGGGAAGAGGGTATTTTTCCTTCAGAGAGGCCTAATTTAAATTCCTAAAATCCACACAGATGTGAATCTCACCATTCTTCTTCCTGACAGGCACAATGTTGGCGATCCATGTTGAATGGTGTATAGGAAAGATGATTTTTTCCTTTAGCAACTTCTAGATCTCCTAA